>CM038217.1:12584544-12652447 GCA_021442155.1 Cymbidium sinense | reverse complement strand
AGAAAGCATAATGCAAAAGACAAGTATGAGGAAAAAAAAAACTTTGCTAATATAAAGGAGCTTCATAAGATTACAACTCTTCGACTCACTCTTGGGTTTTTAGAGGTTGAATATAAATGATGGAAATGGATCCTATTTATGGACAGCTATCCTCCACTAAAGAACATTCTATAGTAAAATAACTTGTTCTCATGTGTTGAGAGTTCTAGAACATTCTAAACTATTCTTACATATTCATGTTATTCTTAAGAATTCTAGAGACTCCTCTATTATTCTTCAACTTATATAATATTTCTAAGGATTCTTGAATTTTTATCAATTATTGTTAAAGTATCTAGAGAATTTTGAAGGCTTCAAGAATATTCTTATAGCATTTAAAAGCTTTTTAGTGTCTTTCTAGAATCTTCTGCATAACTCTAGAATCTTCCAAAACCTTCTAGCTCCTTATGACTCCACTTCAACATAGACATATAGCTAACAAACTTCAAAATCAAAATTATATTTGATCCAAATCTTTTCTAAAATTCTCATTTAATTTAAAATGACTTTAAAATTAAACTTATATGAGAAAATTAAGAAAATTTTGAGCACCAAAATCTTAACAATCCCTTCCACAAAGATTAATTTCTTAAGTAATCCTAATAGAGAGAGCTATCTTAATGTGACACCCTTCCTAAATTAAAGATGGGAGTTGACTTAGGTTATAGAGTGCCTCAATCCATTAGCGATAAACATGTCATCTATTAAAAACATAACCTTAACGTTACTACAATGTTGCCTCTTAATCCTAATAAATTGTTTGTCTTGCAATGGCCATCTTCCCATTGAATGTTCCCTCTTAATAAAAGTTTTCTACCATTTTCCACTTATAAAATCACAACTAATAGATTTAACAACAACACCCATACATATGATTTTATCTTTACCTCCACATTCTATCATCATAACACCCTTAATTGAGATCAAGATTCCTAATAGATATTGGTAGGATTATGTCTATGGTTAAAACTCCATTAAAAGAAAAATTGCTTCAACAAGCCAAAGATCTTCTAGATATAAATAAACTATAATGGATTTCTGGTGCATTAGACCATTAGTATGTGCTACCAGTCATGTAGAAAGAAAATTTCAAATGAATGAGCTAAACAAAATAATATTTAATTTATTTAATGGATATACAGAATCCATCACGACCAAGCAATCATAAACCATCATAATAACCAATCCATGATCAAGTTTGCTTGAACTACATAATTTTATTTAGTCATAAAGACATAAGAATGACTCCAAATGAAAACATAATCAAGAGAAATTTAAAACATGTGACAATCAGATACAGTAAAATTTGTTTCAGAGCAAACAATACAATCCTAAGGTTAAATAACTTCTTTAATTAGTCATGACGACGCAGTCATTCCAAATGAGAACAAAATCAGTGAAAATTTAAAACATGGGACAATGAGAAAAACTGTAAAATAAGTTTCAAAGCAAACAATAAAAGCCTGTGATTGAAACTTTAGAAGATTAAGGATAAACTCATGAAAGGATAAGGACGCAAAGTGACATCAAAACTTCCATTAATTGCCAATCTCATCTCCAACTTCGTCAATGGCTCTCAATTTTCTGCAAAATTAGATTTGACTATTTACCCATTCAACGCTTCCTACAGGAAATTACATTTGGCAATTTAATAGTATGCAGCTTCTCATACTGCACTGCAGCAGAATCGATGTGGTTCCTTCCCATCTTAGGCTTCGTTTAAGGCCACTGTACATATAAATGTAGTGGTTTCGGATAACATAAATATGCAGTCTGAAATTCAATTATAAATCATGCAAACAAATGTTAAATTTAAGCTATCCAAGAAATCATATCTAACACGCATATAAATTGGCAACCAATTACTCTCTTGAAAGAAACCACCCAAAGTGATAAAGAAAAATCAACATTCATTGAATTTTAATAATTACTTGTCTTCTAAAACTCATTGTTTTATCCCTTATAAAAAAGCGTTTTCCTCTTATATACAACAATTATATATGTCAAGCAACATCAAGCATATTTATGAAGGAAACATACGCACCACAATACATAATTCAGGGGAAAATAAAAATAAAAAGATTGTAAAACTGAAAATTTCCGTATACTAACATTAAAAAAAAGTACAGAAAACAATTAATTTAAAATAAAATTAATCCCAAACGAGCTCTTAGACAAAATCAATCAACTAAAACCAACCACACCCATTACCGTCAACTAATGCCACCACCCTACCGCTTCATCTTATAAAAATAAAACAATATATTTTAAAACAAAAACATCAAACATTAATAAAATAAAATAAATGAAAATTGAGAAATAAAAATGATCCTAAATGACTCCTAAGATACTAATTTCTTATTGCAGGAGGGTACTAAGTAATTATATTAGAGTAGGATCATGGGCTTAAGAATTGAGTGACTGCAATTATTTATTGTAATCTTGAACATGGCAAATTAAGATTCCAGTGAGGACTTTTAAGGTTATCTTTTTCATTCTTAGATGTAGCCCATTGATCTATTCAAATCTAAAAGACTGAAAATTTCTGGAACAAAACGCAGAAAATGTCACATAAAGACATTTAATTTTAACTTGTGCTAAACCTGGAATCATACAATCACTTCAGCAAAAGCTTTAATAATAATTAGATTGGATTTGAGGCAAATGTAATATATAACTAATCAATTAAAATTTATATTGCACCTATGATTCACTAGCACGGAGACGTGGACACAGACACGACAGGATACAGACATGGGACACACCTAACAATAAAAATACAGGATACTAACACTCATCGAATATAACATCATGTTAAAAATAAAAATAAATAAAATACTAAGAAAAATAAATATAAAAATGAAAAGTTATCTAATTATAGCATTAATTTTGAGAAACTGAAAAGTCCATAAATAGTTAATGATATGAAACTATGAAAGTTAATTGTCTAGTACTTAAAATTCAAGGCATACTAAGCTACTATCTACTATTCATTGAAAGAAATAATGAGAAGAATTTCTTTAGTGTGCAGTTATCCTTGATCTCTAATATCATCATCATGAAATAATATAGCCTCCGATTTTGGCTAGTCAAGAGAAAGATTTACAATCTCTAATACTACCATATCAATCAAGAGACTCAAATCCATCACCTGCAACATCCCACATCTTCTTATCACCTTCTATGTAATTTAGTGTCTTTCTTGATAGAAAATGAAGATTAGCATGCACATAAACTAAATCTTGAACACGTTGTGGTATAATTTTGTTCCTTTTCATTGATTGTATGAATGAATTTATGCTTCAATTTCTTTCACAACAAGCTGAAGAGGAAACCTGACCAAGAAGTTTTATAACAATAGTTTGAAGTAAAGGTGATGAAGCTCCATGAATCAATCACCACATCTTTAGATCCATCTTCCACCTATCACATAGAGATTCTTGATCACCAAATTCCTCTAAATATTCAAAAAATTTAGCTAGCTCTATATCCATCATTCTTCTTTCCTCTTCATTTGAAAAATAATGCTTCAAGCAAGCTTTTCTCATATTTGAAATTTCCAAATCTTTTAGAGGAGACATGTTGAATATTCTCTTGAAGCCATTCCTTACATGAATATCTTTCTAGTAAAATATAAAATATAAAATTAGTTGATAATAAAATTATAAAATAAAAATTATATAATAAAATTAAAAAATGTAAGATTTACCTTGGATTTAAAGAATAAGCCAAACAATGTAGAAATGTATTGCTCTTGTTCCACCTATCCTCCAAAATGATACAAACAACAACCCAAAAGTTTGAATCTTCGTCATATGATCTTCTTTCATGTTTGTATATCGCTTCTTTCACTTTACTTAACATTGTTTCCCACATCTCTTAGATTAAATGCAAGCAAGATTTATCAGTATCTGTAATTCTAAGCATCTCATAAATAGGATCAGTAAATGATAAAATATGATCGACTTTATCCCACCATAAAGTCATCAAGTATTTTTTTTTTCTTTCACATATCTTGCTTTTCCAATATCTGTAATTCTAATTATCATGTTTGTATATCGCTTCTTTCACTTTACTTAACATTGTTTCCCACATCTCTTAGATTAAATGCAAGCAAGATTTATCAGTATCTGTAATTCTAAGCATCTCATAAATAGGATCAGTAAATGATAAAATATGATCGACTTTATCCCACCATAAAGTCATCAAGTATTTTTTTTTTCTTTCACATATCTTGCTTTTCCAATATCATCCTCATGACTATTTTTCACTAATTACCATTGCTTGAAGTGCATTTTTAATTTGCTTAAATCTCTTGAACATCATAATTACTAAAGCAAAATGAATATCAACAATAACAAGCATCTTTAAATTAGAAAAATCATTAAAGATTGAAAATCTCATAGAATGATTCATAATAAAATTTCTAATGAAAATAGCATCTCCAACATCAACTGTAATCCAATGACATTCATTGTATGTGATCTCATTTGCCTCAGTATTTGTAATAGCACATATATTCCTTAGAACAAGCTTAAGAGTATGCACAACACACGGTGTCCAAAAAATGTGAGAATATATTTGCTCAACAAGTCAGCCAACTGTCCTACAAACTGGAACATTATCAGTAATAACTTGAATAATATTCAAAGGGCCAAGAATAATATTCAAAGGGCCAATCATCACAATTACCTCTTTAATTAAATTAGAAATGAAATTTTATCTTTAAATTCACAATTTATTGCCTTTAGACATTGGACAATTCTCTGATATAGCCATAAAATTGATAAGTGGGCTTCTTTGAGGATCAGTCCAACCATCACATACTAAACTTACTCATTTTTCTTTTTGTCTCTTTTATAGGCTTAAGCAATTACTCAATATTAGATCTCTCTTTTTGCAATAATTTTGATCTAATGGCATTGTATCCTGGTGGCACATAACCTACAATATTATTATTCCATGTAAAAGTAAATGCATTTTTATAATGCGGATTTCTTGCCAGATTAAAAGGAAGGTCGGTTGAAAAAAATAGCCTTACTATTTCACCATCTAATTGTTCTCTTATATGCATATTAAATGTCTTTTCTAAGCTAGCATCTATAATACTTTTTCTTTTCTTAGACTTATGTCTTTCATTCTAAATGAGCCTACATTAATGTCATCAATTCGAATTGAAGAAGTTGAATAACACGAACCTTGAGTACTTGACACTTGTATCTCTTTAGGAAGAGTCTTTTTGATCTTTAACTCAGCTTCATCAACTTGCTTTTGCCTTTCATTTATTTACTTGAAATTTACTTTGGGATAGACTTTAATTCCATGACCAGTAATCTTCAATAAATGAGCTTTCACTCTTGAATATGATCATTTATAAGTTACACTATAATAATTACATTTAGATGTAATATTTCCTCAACCTTCAGAAGCTCTTCCAAATTTGGTGTCATGATTCCATAATGGCTTAATTTCTTCTACATTAGGCCCTGTTAAAGTTTAACCACTACCGGATGCATCATTATTATAGTTCATTATCTTTATTAATGTAACACGTAAAAATTGTTTAAAAACTTATTGATAAAACATGTTTCAATATATAATACTTAATTAAAATAATGAAAATTTTGCATAGCCTAAGCAAAGCAATACTCACTAAGTGCACCTTGTGGGCTCCGAAAATTCACCACCGACCTCTCGATGAAGAGAGTGGATTATAAATTTTGGTGAAATTTTTAGAAGGCAGATACAATAGTAGATCAAACACTACTAGAAGATTTCACCCTCATTTTGCGAGAACTTTAAATTTGGTTCCAAATTTCCTATAGATGCAAGCACCTATAGTTAATTACCCCTCCTAATGCTGAGAGAGAACTTTCGATTAAAACTAATCATTAGATAGCTGAATGCGTAGCATATAGTAGCAACATGTGAAATTTTAGAATTTAGATTTATAAAATTCATCATCCTTTAACTTAAAGTAGATGGTTGGGGGGATGAAGCACATGGTTCCATCATCCCGGGCTATCGTGATCCTTAGTCTACTTAGTCAGAGGATGTAGTCAACTCAACCTGACCGAAGGATCCTTGCAGCAGTTATAGGTTGCATCGTCTAAGAAAATCTTGTAGAGGTTTTTTGCCCTATCAGGTGCACCATATTATTCACAACTCAAGACAGAGCCATTAAGGAGCATACGGGATACAGTCATGACCATAATATAATGATGTTATTTGGTAGAAACCACCTAGACTCTGATTGTAATTGCGTATATATATGGTGTGTAGCAGAGAACACATGTACTTGGTAGCATGAGATTATTGAGAGTGAATATATTGACTTTATATTTCTTTGTGGTAAAATTTTCTTAATTTGTCACCTCTGACAAACAATTGTAGATGGATGAATTGAATTTTAGTTTTAAATTTTGAATATTGAATTGAATTTAACCATTTAGAACTAAGTGATTTGTCTGATTTTATATTTATATTGATAATTAATTTAAATTAATCTGATTTGAACTTGCATACGCATTTTGATAATAAGTATCTCCTCCGGTTGAAATCTCCATTCAACACAGTCATCATCGAGGTATATAAGTCTGCTTAATCATTTAGTTTATTATTCTAGATCTATTTTTTTCCCAATCAAATACATTCAATAATTCACAGCTCAAGAGCAAAGACATTGGGAAACATACGGGTTACGGTCGTGATCTTAATTTAGTACTGTCATTTTACGATAAAATCACCCGATCAGAGAGCTCTGATCGTAATCTCCAATTATATGGTGTCATTTTGCATCAAAATCACGCAGACAGAGGACAAGGGTCACGTCCTTACTGACTTAAGATTATTTGAGTGTGAAAATAAATGTCTTTGATTTGATATTAGCTCTTTGTAAGTAAAAATTTTCTTAATTTGTCATTCCCAACAAACAGTTGCGGATGAGTGGATGGATTTAGCTTTAAATTTAAATAATTAATTTTATTTAATTAATATTTTTTATTTAAACATATGATCATTTCATCATTAATTTGGATTTTAAAGCTATAATTCTATCTCCACATCTATTAATATTTATAATATTATCCTTCAAACTTTTATCTATAATCACACCTACACCAGTTCTAGTTCGACTTTTACCAATACCAAAGTTTAAAACCTAAACTATCAATCTCCTCCTTCTCCCCAACCCATTTAATTTCTTGAACACATAAAATATTTATCTTTCTATGAACCATAATATCTATTAATTTCATTAATTTACCGTAAAGTACTTATATTCTAAGATCCCAACCTAATTAGTTTCATGGACTAACTTCTTTGCCCATCCGTATAATGTGGGAACCCTTGCTTATTTAAAAAGCGCGCGTGATCGGCCTAAGCACATTTTTTTGTATTCAAGTCATACAGCGCGTCGCTTCCAGGGGACACCAGCATTAACACAATGATTTAAAGGATTCATGTCATGATTATTTCGACAAGTTTTTACTTTGTCGACTATCTAAACCCTCCACTTTTCACATCCGACTTGGTGGGTAGTTGTTGGATTTAACATATCATAATTTGACATTAAAATTTGAATGAATTTTGAATATGGAAAGCCCTCCGGTAGATATATTCAGTCAACACATCCATCATCAAGGTATATAAATCTGTTTAATTATTTAGTTTATCATTTTAGATAATGTCGACTCTATTAATTTAATAATAGATGATCATATCTAGATTTATACTTTGAAAATTTTGAATTTGAGATTATCAAATATAAATATCTTGGATATTTTGATAATAATAACCCTTTCGGTTGATATCCTCAATCAACTTAGCCATCCTTAAGGAATTAAGAGATATTCACTTTATTGTCACATGATAGAATTAGCTTCTCAAAATTTTCTTTTTGTTAAGAAGATTATATTGACATCATTATGTTTTGTTAACCCGGACTCATTCCTAAGACTCAACTAGAAATCAACTCACGCAGCATCCTCAAACACTAAGTTTAAGCACTTATATTGTATCGGGGCTCATGCAGATATATTTTTAGATTGCTTGCTAATTTTCACGTGGTTTAAATGATTTACACATTTCTCAAAGTAACTTTCATGGCCTTCAAAGTATCGAGTTAAATTTGGATTCACCACGAAATACATGTAAATGTTTTGACTTAAATTGCTTGCACGAATATAAAGGTATTTAATATGAGTATGAAGAATCCTCATGATGCATAGAATATTATGTCATTGAAGTTCTTTTATACTTTCTCAATGCGATAGGTGACATATAAATCCACCTCATGATGCATGATATAATTTAGATTTCTAAGCACTTTGAGGCATTGAGTTTGAATAAGAAGTTACCCGGTGAGGTACTCTATCTCACTCTTTCTCATAAGTGAGTTGTTAAGTCATATCATTGCTCGAAAAGAAACTATTCAATGCTTGAATTGCTTGCACGAATATAAAGGTATTTAATATGAGTATGAAGAATCCTCATGATGCATATAGAATATTATGTCATTTAAGTTCTTTTTATACTTCTCAATGCGATAGGCTGGCATATAAATCCACCTCATGATGCATGATCTAATTTAGATTTCTAGCACGCACTTTGAGGCATTGAGTTTGAATAAGAAGTTACCTGTGGGTGAGGTACTCTATCTCACTTTTACTCATAAGTGAGTTGTTAAGTCATATCATTGCTCGAAAAGAAACTATTCAATGCCCTACTATCTATATATGTTCAAATATCATCATTTTCATTCCATGTGGTATAGGATGTAATGATTCAAGTTTCAATGAAATATCATCATCATGTTCATAAGCGTTTGAGCAATCAAATTTTAGTCATGCTAGAGTTATGTTCTTATTTGAAAGCTGCCTCTTCCTTGCACAATATATTTTATTTGGATTAATCTAACTATTTCAATCATAATACAACTCAATCCAAAAGTCTATTAGAAAGCTTGGTTTATGGTAATAGTAGAGTTATTAAGTCTCATTTAGGTGCTGCTTGAGTCCAAGTTTTTACAAATCCATCTTCATTTTGAGATCTTGGAATTTTTATGCTTAAATTCAATCACTCATTTAATATTCAATTTAAATTCAAGATATACTCATTTTAAGCTTCAATTTAGGTTTAACTATGATTATATTTGGTAATTTTTTTATTTCTCTATCAATTCAAATTTCGGCAACCTCTCGACTTCGTCCCCGTATAAAGGGCTGCATCAGGGAGTCTGGGCCTACTCATAATGCTACAAAGAGCGTGTATGAGTGATGTTCTACCAAAGTCTTTTCTCTGACACTACAAAGTGTATAGGTTCAGCGATAATATGATTTCTCTTGTGTAGGTACCTATATAATATTTTTTTTGTTACCTGCACAAGATAAATCATATTATCGCGCTAATATTTTTTTGTCGTGTTACGAGTATCGCCCACGAGTTTTCCTCACCCCGCTACAAAGAGAGCGTACATGTACATATTTTTTTGGTTGATCTAGCGAGCTCATATTTTGCATTCATGCTTCCTGCAAGAAGGTTCGGATTGGCGATAAGGTGTAAGTTCTTTGGATGGATTTAAACATAATTTGATTACTAATCTAGAGAAAGAAGGAAGGGATGATCGAATAATGGGGTTTGGGCAAAATGAATTGAATAAGAGATTGACAACTTTAGGTCATACAACTTTATTATTAAAGTTGCTAATTTGGGTAGTAGACTTTAAACATAATTGGATTAAAACACATTTAATCAGCAGAATGACAATATTGGATCTTGCCAATCTCACCTCCATTTATCCTAATCTATCCCATCAACTAAGTGGCTATAATTGACAAAATGCATATAAGAAAATTTAAGTGGGAGATTGCTTATGGCCATCAACTCCTTACCCTTACCCTTTTTTTAGAAGATAATAGCATCAATGTGTTCAACCTCAATAATCACTATTCCACATCTTTTAGCAAACTCAAGAACCACATCGTCATCATCAAATTAGCCTACAAAATGTTGATAGGATAAAAAGCTTGCAGGAGAATATTCCAAAAGATTCAAAAAGTAGCTTATGCAACATCCTATCTAACTGACCCTAAACTCTGTCTTTACATTAAGGTGGAGTGTGCTCTCATGGTGCTGAACTTAAACTTCGTAAGTATATATAATAAAGAAATCAGGCAGCAGCTGTAGACAAGGTTGGCAGCGGCATAGACCGGCTAAACCTCAGAGAAAAGAAATAAGGCCCAGCAACGGGCTTATGTTGAGAGGGAAATAAGGCTGTTACGACTCTTGTATTAATGGGAAATGAATAGAAAGGCGGACGGAGTGTTGTACCGAGCAGAGGAAATGCGAGAGAGGGACAGTAATGTGGTGAACGACTGGGAGCAGGGAAGATCCTTCTTCCTGTACCCAACAGAGAAGGAGGGATCGGGTTTCGTTCAGCCAGAGGCAGGGATGAAACAGATTGGCTGGGCTTGTGCTTGCACGTGGAGGGATGATATGCGATGGATAATGTGGCGGCTTATTATTGGCTGAATGGGAGGTGGAGACATGGGAATGGGCGGATGCAAGTTCCAAAATGCTGACTGGGCATAATTATGGGATAATTAGATAAATTTATCTCAAAACACATGCTAATTTTGATTAGATTTTAAGTGTAGAAATTTTGGTTGAATTGGATGTCTAATTTAAGTATTTTTGACGTTTCGGACGTAGCGGCACAATCTATTTCACGATTGAAGATCGTTTGGTTCAATTCGACGATGAATTGAGTCACTATTAATTCAAAATTGTGCGCCGTTGCTTCCAACAGCTCGATACTCACGTAGACTCCGTCTAAATTGAGCGCAGACAGTCTCTTTGATAGATTTCAATGTCTCTAGCAGCAGCATGATCAATTTGTGAACAGAGGTCGTTCTGGCATAATTATGGGATAATTAGATAAATTTATCTCGAAATACATACTAATTTTGATTAGATTTTAAGTGTAGAAATTTTGGTTGAATTGGATGTCTAGTTTAAGTATTTTTGACGTTTAGGACGTAGCGGCGCAGTCTATTTCACGATCTTAGATCGTTTGGTTCAATTTGACGATGAATTGGGTCACTATTAATTCAAAATTGTCATTCGCTTCCCAAACGATACTCGCGTAGACTCGCCTAAATTGGCAGAAGCTTTGATAGATTTCTCTAGCGGCACGATCAATTTGTGAGCGAGGAGTTCGTTCGGCGTAGCTATCCCTGATAATATGCACGTAGGCGCATCGACGACTCCCCTTCCTGATCGGTCGACCATCGGATTGTGCAAGATGTATATTATGATCAATTTTGACGTTCTGAACAGGATAGCGAAGTCCATTCATCGATCGGAGATCGTTTCGACTAATTTCGGCGATATCCAACGTATTTCAGCTTCGATTTATGTGCTATTGCATCCGAAGTCCATCGAATTTGGTTTGTGAGGTCGACTCAACTTATGTAGCATGCATGGAGGTCAAGGCACTTGTGAAAGAACATATTAATTCAATTCTCAAACTCACAAACCCATGGTTTTATAACCATTATAAGTCATAGCAAATAAATCATATATTATGTAGATTGTAATAACTAAATTATTCTCAGTTTGCATTGCAAGTAAGAACACAAACTTGAGGAACTGATCAACCTCAGCCCTTTGTACATTACATAATCAAAGTTTACTATTGTTAAACAATAATCTAAACTTTTAATAGATTCAATAGAGCTTGCAACACAAACAATGAAAGAAAAATTCTGTAATAATACAAGTGCAATTGGTTGTTTGGGAAAATTTTGTAATAATCTAATACAATGAGTTCTTCAACTAGCATCTACGACCAACTTCCATTTCACAATCTCATAAGATCGACAACATGTCACCAACAGTATAATGGTGAAATACAATAAGCCACGAGCAACGCAATGATAAAATCGAAGAACAAGGAAGAATACCTGGATGTGCCGACGTGAGGTTTAAGCAAAACTGTGAGTGAATGGCTGCTGCTCAGTGAGATTGAGAACTGAAGTTGGTCGCGGATGCTGGCCACCGAACGTTGGACGCATGTCGTCGAACATTGCAGACAGGTCAGCGAACCGAGAGATGTAAATTTCAGGTGAATAGGCGGCGTGAAACCACCAAAAGGAATAACCGAAGAACCTTAACTTTCTGTGCTACTCAAACGTTGGTCGCCGAACGCAGGTCGCCGAATGCAGGCCGACGAATGCTAGTCGCCGAATGCAGGTCGCTGGATGCTAGTCATCGGATGCAGGTCAGCGACTAGACAGCATGAAACCATAGAAAGGAAGAACCCTACAATAGGTAAGAAAATCGAAAATGTGGTTTTATAGGGTCTGGAGGAGTATTATGTGTAAGAAAAATAATTTTATGCTTAAAAATTATTTCTTAAATTTTATAATTTATTAAATAATTTTTTTAAGGACACACGTGTCCAATTATTTTTTTAATATTTTAGTTGGACAGTTTTGTCGTGTTCTACATGTGTCCGTATCCAACACTGCATTGCTCTTTATTAGGAGTGTCAGTAAATCACAATATTGCACTTCTCTAAAAGTAGATTTAATAGCTATAAGGTTTACACAAACAAAATTTAAGGATATTCTAATCCATCTTTTTTTTCCAAGCTAACTTCATCAAATTCTACAACTACTTGTAAAATTTTAATTGGACGCAATTTTATCGTGTCTAACACGTGTCGCTCGCGTATCGGAACATCTGTCCGTATCCGGCACTGTATTGCTCTTTATTAGGAGTAACGGTGCATCATAATATTGCACTCATCTAAAAGTTGATCTAATAGCTATAAAGTTTGCACAAACAAAATTTAAGGATATTATAATCCATCTATTTTTCAAGCTAACTTCATCAAACTCTACAACTACTTGTAATATCTCTATTTTGTGTGTTTGTATCCTTGTATAGAAACTTCGGGCAAGAGGGGAGAGTTGGACTTTTGAAAGTATTCTCAACTAAATAGCTTAGCTGGAAGATTATCTTCAATAGGTAAGAAAAAACAGCATGACTTTATTTTTACAGCAAAAATCATATATGAGGCGATCTAAATTGAAAATCGAACACTGAATAAAACGTTCTATTCTCCTATTTTGAGAAAAATCATTTCGTTAGACCAGGCAATTGTTCGCATTTCGTTTCACCTAACAATTAAATAAATGGAGCCTTCCTTGACAGGAAGGCATCATTCACGACACCTCTAGCCTAAATCCTAAATAGCCATAGGAGGCAAAGTGAAAGCTCAAATAAACTCATGTTATCATAAATTAATTTGCATGAGAATTTTAAAGTACAGATGGGGAAATCAGATGCATCTTGACAAAAAAGATGATATTAAAACATCTCAAAACTTCAAAAATGCATGCTTCAAAAACCCACTTTACCACTACTATTATTTCTACTATTTACATAACACTTGTATATGCGAATAAAAATGTTAATAGGTGAAATTTCTGTAAAAAAAAGTGAAAAATTAGAATAATATGGAAAAATTTTAGAGGACAATAAGATTAGGACAAGTGGATGATATGTAATTTAAATGAATACAAGATTGAGAATTATTAATCAATATTGCTAAAAGATGTGATACTTTTTTTTTGGGAAAATTGAGATGTGATACTAATAAATTTTAAGAATTTTAAATACATAACATAAAATAATGTAATAAATTATAATATAACTTTTAAAATGAAACTTCAGGGGTTACAATTGATAAATGCCTACGGATTTTTAAAAGGATAAGAGAATATTATGAATATATAAGTTCTATAAACTTATACCAATTAACAACATGGAACTGAGTTTTGGCTGATAAATAAGTCACAAAATATCAAATTAACTGTAGTGGAGATGAGATTATTAAGTGTAAAATCCTGTAATTAATAAACAGATCGAACCACTAATGCACTCAATTAGCGCATTAGTCGTTCATTAATAGGGATGGAGATGGGGACAAACCTAGTGTGTCGAATGCGAACTAAGAGTAAGTGAAAGACAAAGAGCGAATATGGGAGGGAGAGACTGAGCGAGGGCGGCAAGGTCGGTGCCGATCGAGCTTGGTGATAGATCTAATGATTAGCATTATTTCTACTTATTAAGAAAGATTATGTTTAGCACCATTGCTTCAATATAAATTTGATTATCAAGGAGAGTCACTCTATATATTGGTTCAGCCAATGAATGTTGTAAGTTAAGGAGCTCAAGAATAATATATATTGTAAATATTGTTGGCTTGTTAGTTGGCATCCTAGGTTTGACTCATGAGAATATCAATACTTTAAATCCTTTGCACTTGGCCATATAATTCTATGTTTAAAAGCATATTGATTTATAATCTTGCCTAAAATTTTTAAATTTAATTAATTAAATCTTTTAGTAAACTATATTATCATGTTAATAATCCATGATTAGTTCATTAATGATGCTTAATGAGATATTATCATCTCAATGATTTTCAGAAAATAGTGTCTTGACAATAAAAACAAAAAGCATACAAAACAAACATTAAAGAATATTGACACACACACAAGCACTCATACATACATATGAATAAACACATAATTTATACAGATATAAGCATGCACAAGAATGTTATTCAAGCAGACAGTTGACGCATATGTGCATATAGTTAACATAAATGCACGCATCACACATAAGCAGTATGTATACCCACTCAAACCGATCAGCCCATGCATGTGAATGCATGCATATATAGAGTTCATACATATATCTATGCACATTCAATTCACAATGTTCGCTCAGGAAAATCAATCTCCATTATATAATATTTTTGAAGTTCGTTCTTCATGAAGCAAATTATAAATTTATTTAACCAAATTTCCCCTAACATTTATATTAGAGTTTACATTTAGATCTAGGTCCACTTCCTATGGACACAAGTATCGATAGTTAATTACCCCTCGATTAAGGATGAATATAAGTATTAGTCTCAGGAGCGAACTGTTATTTAGTGACATTGTGTGAATGACTATTTGGGATAGATGGAAGTAGTCCAGATAAAGATCTCATGATTATGTTATCCTAGGACTATCAATGTTCCTAGCCTACCAACATTAAAGGGTTGGTAGCCGTAAAATCTATAGAATTTAATTAACTATGGGTTTGCATAATCCTAAGAATCCAGTCAAGTTGATGTGTAGGTGTTTATTAGATTGTTTGGGTTAAACTCACCTTGTAAGTTTGCCTAGTTAGTGGGTTTTATGGTCTTGACCTTTAGGGAAGGTGACTAAATAATTTTATGATTTAGACGGGGTTTATTAGTATAGGTAAGCCCTATCAGTGAGACTTACAACCATTGAAAAGCCTTAGATGAGAGTGAGGTTCGCCTTGCAGGCCTTAGGTTGGGCTTACATCTATTGAAATGCCTTAAATGTGAGTGAAGTCTGCATTGCAGATATAGATTGCGCTTACATCCATTGAAATGCCTGTATTAAAAGTGGAATCCACATTACAAACATAAGTTAGACTTACATCAATTGGAATGTTGTTGTTGGTAATTGGGCCCAACCTTGCGAGCATAAATTGGACTTAACATCCATTGGAATATCGATGTTAGTGCTTTAATCTCACTTTATACTTGAGATAAATTTTAGTTTTTGTTGGGATTGATTGTAATTGCACTCAGGCTCTCAACATGTTGTGCCTAATCAATCAAACGATCGATAATTGTTCGAGATTGTGTTCGTGTATATATTTTTATCTTAAAAGTTAAATTTTTATATTTTCATGGACTTTATGAAATTCCCATATGAACAAGATAGTTCTAATTCATCCATATGTTTAAATTTACCAAGGAATTAATGATTTAGGTTCAAATCTTTAATTTAAAATTTTGATTAAATAATATAATTTTAATGTGAGAAGGAAGGAGGGGTTATAGTCCAGTTAATTCAATAATTTATTGATTTTCTTGAAACTATTTAAGTACAATTTTTCATGTGAAATTTTGACAACAAAGCGGGTTAACAGTGTTGTATTTCATGAATTTAAGCATGCTCAAAACGCTCCTCCCTTGCTTCGGACCCACTATCAATGAAGGGAGGATTTCACCTCATACCAGCCCAAGATCAACTAGAGAGGTCTTCAATAATTAAACCAACTGGACTCAAGATCAACATTCAAATTTTAGAACGTGCAAATAAGAATTCTTTTTAAACTAAAAATAAATGCCCCCTCCTTTTTTCTATATTATCATACTTAGCAAGAAAGCTCCAAATAACTCCTTATCTTCTTCTTTTCTCTGTTTTCTTATTTTTCTTACCTATCTTTTCTTTTCTTCCTAAATAACCGTTCACACACCTCACTCCAAGCCCTAATAGGAATTTTCGACACCTCTTTCTTCATTATCTCCTAATCTTGGTCCCCCTCTCACGCACAACTCCTCTCATGGTACCCTTCTCTCGCACAGCACATGGCTTGGAGTCGCAAAACGAGTTTGGAGAGAACTCAAACTCACAATTTTTGTGTGTGTCCCTCTCTCTCACGGCTCCCTCTTTGACTATGACAAAGGAAGGCCCTGTTGATATCTTTGCTCCCTAACCATTCGCAATCTTCCACTCTCCCTCTATTTCACTCAAATTTGCCGACGTGGAAGATCATCGGTTGCAATTTGCGCAAGTTTATGACTGAGTATGGGGTCGTGATTACCTGTTTGTGTGAGTTCATTGTTAAGGCGACAAGGACAGTTGTTCAATTTCTATTCTTCCTTCCTTTATTTTTTTTCTTTGTTTTTTTAGTTGCAAAGAAATTGCTCCTAAACAAATGTAATACTAATTAGGCACAGTACATTCGTTGTTCTCTCCTTTATTTGTTGTTTGATATTGCCTCTTTCTTGTTCGATATATTCATAAAATTATGAATTTCTTTCTTGTATAGATCCTTGATGATGTTTACTTAGAATAGGCTTCATAGCATGCCTTCTAAACCTACAAAGGAGCAAATATGAGCAATAATTGAAGCTCATGACCCTTCTTATTTAGCTTGAATATAAGATCATTTGTTGTGGTATCAAAAGATGTTGATAGGAAGAAACATATATAATGATTCATTTGGTCAATCTTATTGCACTCATTTTAATTCAGCTCTTCCAGTGGGGCATAATCCTACTAATTAGATCATCAATTTGAAGCTGAGGCATAATGAAACTACTCCTTTGTTCCTGTTGCTGATCATCTCAACTATAGTGGTCAGGACATACTGCAACCGACTGCAAATAGTATTCCTCCTACAGGTGTTATTTGGCTTTTGAGTTATTGTACATTACACCATGAAGCATGAGATTGGAGCTCTAAGTCTATGTTCGACACTCCTCTTTCAGTGATTAGTGGATATTTGTGTTGGAACCATTAAATGTTAAAGGTACATCATGAAGTTCTCTAGAGATCCGATATTTATTATATAATTTATGATCGATCTTTCATTACAGTTGTCTCAATTTTTCTTGGATTCGTGGAATAGTTGAGTATTGGGATGCAACAACTAATAATTTGTTGGATCGATACTCCTGAGATGTCAATTATATTGACAGATTTACAGGATATTTTTGGTCTTCCTATCTTGGGGATTCCTTATGAGTGCATCCCTCCTGATCATTAGCTTTTTTCAGTATCAGGCAGCCGGTCAACAAAGGAGAGGAGAATATGTGTGTCCTTTCCAACCTCGATCATGTTTTAGCTCATTATCATATTAAAATAGAGAAGATCAAGACGTGGTCACCATAGAACAATTACTCTTTACATGTGATTAAAGAGTTTTCTTTGGTGAATGGTAGACACATCACATTTTTCTCATCTTGATAATCCATTTGGGACTGGTTTATAATTATTTGAGGAAGCTAGTTTTCATCATGTTCTAACTCGAGGTATTGATGAAGACTTTTACCAAATGCTTATGTTATTTTATATTTCCTAGACACAGTAAACTCTTTCATCCCTCTACTCTTCTGATGACTAGCTTACTTGACCGTGTTGACAGAATTTCACTAGCTCCTACTACATTAGTTTATTATATCATAAGCTTGATAGAGTGAGTGCAATAATCTGATTCGTGCACTTATGATGTAAAGGCAATGTGGCATTATTTATACATGGGATCCATATTTATATTTCTAAAGCTTCAATTGTCATGAGATTCCTTCTTATTTTAAAGATAAAAATTTTATGGTGAGTAGCACATCAGTGCCTGAAAAGAAGCATCTTGACGCTAAAACAGGAGATCTTGGCCTTAAGAATAGAGAAGGCAACACATCGGCGCCAAATGATGATAGGACCAGGCTGGATTTGCAAAGAGACAGAGGCCTCAGCGCTATAAGAGATAGTGTTGCGGCACTAAAATCAAAGCACCGAAGGCATATTGATAGAGAGACTAGCACATCGTGCACGAAAAGAAGCATCTTGATGCTAAAAGAATCTTGGCCTTAAAATGATAAGGCAACACATCGAATAAAATGGGACCTGAATTTGCACCAGAGAGACAGAGAGGGCAAGACCTCAGCGCTACAAGAGATAGTGTTGCGGTACTAAAATCAAAGCACCGAAGGCATATTGATAGAGAGACTAGCGTCTCGGTGTTGTAGAGCAATGCGCTTGAGAAAGAAAAGCTAGAGAATAGCGGTGCCACTAAGGCATGAGTCGCACACGCAGTCAAGAGAACTCATATTTAGGCAATTTTTTTTGTAGCTTTTTATAACATTTTATTAAATTCTCTTGTGTAAGAGTGAAGAGAGTGTCCTAGAGTGACTAAAGCATGGAAAGGCTCCAAATAAGTGTGATTTATACTATTCTCCTTGGTTTTCTTATAATAGTTCTTGGTAGTGTAGCTCGTGATTTTTTTCTCGTTCTCGAGTTTTTCCATATTAAATATGGTGTCTATTTGATATCTTTTACTTTTGTTTCATTTGTTATGTGTATGCTCTGAAACACTCGAACTAATTTTTAATATATACTCTATGATTGATCTCTCAACAACACTAATTACGTAATTGAGTAAGGATACAACTGCTATAGATCAAGACCAGATCTTGATGTTTATGTTGACTCCTCGTATAACAAATCTCTTTCATCTTATTCATCGATCTCCCATATATAGTGTGTCAATTCAAAGTTTGGGTCTAACATTCACAAGAGCTCTTACTGACAAAGGCAGACCTATCTTACTATCGAGAGTAGGAAACAGATACATCGCAGAGCATTTCATTGAATCGAGGCTTGCTTGGCCCTATTATTGTTATCATGATTCTGTGATTTTGGAGGAATATAACCCCAACAAAGAAGCCAAATAGTTAGTTTCACTGAGGCTACTCGTCTGGATGGACTTCCAACCATTTCAGGTGTGGTGAATATTTGTTCTTTGAGATTACTACCATTATCCACCCATATGGAGGCATTTTCTATGACTAGGGCTTTTTGCTCTGTCTAAGGACCATTTCTCATTTTACATAACTCCACAAAATGCCGTATTGGGATAAGTCTTTATGACTATCATGGATTCGTTATATATTTTCTAAGCAGTACTTTCAATCAAACAAGATACTCTACAAAGAAATCAAAATACAATGACCATTTTAACAAGCACATCAACATGCCACTTATGTAGATCAACTCTGTGAGGACAATCTGGTGTAATCTACTTTTAAAAAAATTTATGATAACATGTAGATGGTCGATAAAGCAAACAAAGTATTTACCTGTTAATATGAATTGGGTATTAAGTTACAAATAACCTCCATGCAAAGACACTTCACAGAGAATTTGCAAAAAAGTAAGGGTGAGAGGCATAGCAAGCTCAGAATTCTCAACAAAATAGAGGAAATCAAGCTTGCCTTGAAAAATTGAAGGCTATTTATGTTGTTAAGTTGTTAAATCTTAGTTAAAAGAAAAATAGATAATTATCGATTGGAAAAGGGAAGCATCCATCATTCAATTAACAAACATCTTGATGCTAAAACAGGAGATCTTAGCCTTAAAGACAGAGAAGGCAACACATTGGCGCCAAAATGATAGGACCACGGCGTTGGATTTGCACCAGAGAGAGAGAGGGCAAGGCCTCAGCGCTACAGGAAATAGTGTTGCGGCACTAAAATCAAAGCACCAAAGGCATACTGATAGAGAGACTAGCGTCTCGATCTTTGTAGTAGAAAAGTCTAGAGAATAGCGTGAACACTTACGCCAGGTCATGGGCACCAAGCTTCAATGGGAGAACTCATATATAGGCAATCTTTTTTGTAGCTTTTTATAACATTTTATTAAATTCTCTTGTGTAAGAGTGACGAGAGTGTCTTGGAGTGAGCATGGAGAGGCTCTAAATAAGTGTGATTTATACTAATCTCCTTGGTTTTCTTTTATAATGGATTTCTTGGTAGTGTGGCTCTGTGATTTTTTTCTCGTTCTCGAGTTTTTTCCATATTAAATATGGTATCTATTTGATATCTTTTACTTTTGTTTCATTTGTTCCGTGTATGCTCTGAAACACTCGAACTAGTTTTTAACACATACTCTGTGATTGATCTCTCAACAACACTAATTACGTAATTGAGTAGGGACACAACTGCTATAGATCGAGACCAGATCTTGATGTTTATGTTGGCTCCTTGTATAACAAATCTCTTTTGTCTTATTCATCGATCTCCCGTATATAGTGTCGATTCAAAGTTTCGGTCTAACATTCACAAGAGCTCTTACTGACAAAAGCAGACCTATCGAGTAGAAATAGAATCGTTGCGAGCATTTCATTGAATCGAGGCTTGCTTGGCTCAGTGTCATCATGATTCTGATTTTGGAGAAATATAATCCCAACAAAGAAGCCAAATAGTTAGTTTCTGAGGCTACTCATCTGGATGGACTTCCAATCATTTCAGGTGTGATGAATATTTGTTCTTTGAGATTACTACCATTATCCACCCATATGGAGGCATTTTCTATGACTAGGGCTTTTTGCTCCGTCTAAGGACCATTTCTCGTTTTTACATAACTCCACAAAATGCCAGTATTGGGATAAGTCTTTTATGACTATCATGGATTCGTTATATGTTTTCTAAGCAGTGCTTTCAATCAAACAAGATATTCTACAAAGAAATCAAAATACAATGACCATTTTAACAAGCACATCAACATGCCACTTATGTAGATCAACTCTGTGAGGACAATCTAGTGTAATCTACTTCTAAAAAAATTTATGATAATATGTAGATGGTCGATAAAGAAAACAAAGTATTTGCCTATTAATATGAATTGGGTATGAAGTTACAAATAACCTCCATGCAAAGACACTTCATAGAGAATTTGCAAAAAAGTGAGGGTGAGAGGCATAGCAAGCTCAGAAT
Source organism: Cymbidium sinense (assembly GCA_021442155.1). Taxonomy (NCBI): domain Eukaryota; kingdom Viridiplantae; phylum Streptophyta; class Magnoliopsida; order Asparagales; family Orchidaceae; genus Cymbidium; species Cymbidium sinense. Next base: position 12,631,029 of record CM038217.1, on the reverse strand, counting down.
TCTCAGCAAAATAGAGGAAAGCAAGCTTTCCTTGAAAAATTGAAGGCTATTTATGTTGTTAAGTTGCTAAATCTTGGTTGAAAGAAAAATAGATAAATATTGATTGGAAAAGTTCCAACATTCAATTAACAAACAAAAGTCGCAAGTGCGGATGTTAAGGGCAAGAGGTGCAACTAACAAGGTAGGAAAAGGAACCCAAAAAGGATCATGGGGCCACCTTAGAAGGCGGCAACCTCATGAGGCAATCAACCAAAAACTTGGTAGAAACTACTATAGGACGTGAGATTAGAAGCTCTGATGTGACAAAAAATGCAAACGAACTCTCAACATTGATCAATGGAAGAGAACAAACACAATCATTAAAACGAAAGAAGTACAAATCTATTATCGATAAGAGAACAGAATAAGATAACATGATGAGAGAAACCCCATGTGCCAGAAGGGCCAAAGAGTGAATGGGACACCAACACCATAAGGTAGCATCGACATGAAACATAGATGCAGCAAAAAATGAACGAAAGCTAGCCAAATCCGCACAAGACAATCGCATAGCCACAATAATCACGTGTGGGAGACCTATGCAAATAGTAAAATTCAAGCCAAGAGATGCCGCCAACATAGACACCGTGTGTGAAAGATCCATAAGGGAGACAAATGTTCTAGGAAATGTCAGCATAGACACGTGAGAAGTGACTACATATGCTAAGCACAAAATGACGACATTAGGACTATGGATCTTAAGAGAGGGTTATACAAGAGAGAGCCCCATGTGTGGACAGATGTGTTGGAGCCGCACGAGCACACAAATGCTAGGTTTCAAAATGGCATATAACCTTGCTAATCAAAAGAAAATTTTGCAAAACTATGTTCCTTGATAAAATGGATTGTTGGTTGTTATTAAAAGAAATAGGTGTAATATTATGGTTTATAAGAAGTGCCCTTACTTTGATGTGAACAACTTAATCATAACGGCTTTAGAAGTGAATATCTTAGAAACTTTAAAATCATAGCAAATTCTATAAACGATCAACTCAATGACCTCCACTTTTAAATCAAAATGTTAAATTTTATCTTTTACAAGTTTTTACTTCAATTCATGATTTGGAGCTTTTTAAACATCCAAATATTAATAAGTTGGAAGAAAATTAGAGATTTAGTAAATAAAACCTTGTGCTTGGTGATAGATCTAATAAGTAGCATTATCTCCACATATTAAGAAAGTACCATTGCTTCAATATAGATTTGATTATCAAAGAGTTAACTCTATAGATCGGTTAACCAACAAATGTTACAATTAAGGAGATCAAAGAGCATAAATATTGTGAATTTTAATGGCTTGTAGCTAACATCCTGAGTTTGAATAAATGAGAATATCAATCCTTCAAAATTTAGCACCAAATCATGCTTTTTGGGAGATGCTTTGATGGTAATTTGCATAAGGTCATTTAATTCTATATTTAGAAGCACATTTGTTTATAAACTTGCCTAGAAAATTTTAAACTCAATTAATTAAAACCTTCAAGTCAAACTATACTAGCAATGTTAATAATCCATAATTAATTTCATCAATGATGCTTAATGAGTCATCCATTATCGTAATAATTTTCAGGAAAATACATGCATACATTGTCCGCGCACACATAAAATAAACACATGCAAAGCAAACACAAACACACACACGCACTCACAGATGTATATGCATAAACATATAATTCATACAAATACAAACATGCACAAGAGTTATTCACGCAAATAGTTCACACATATGCGCATATAATTAATATACATGCACACACCACACACAAGCACAATGTATATACAATATCCATGCACATGTGTATATATATATATATATATATATATATATATATATATATATATATATATATATATATATATATATATATATATATATATATATATATGCGCATCAATTCACACATGAACAAGCACATCAATTAATCACACATCAAACAGTTCACACATATAGCATGCATGCACAAATAGCATAAAATGCGCCTTCCATATGGAGTTAGAATTGTTTTTCACCCTCTACTTGTTTTCTAACTCTTAAGTGTGTTGTGCTAGGAAACTAAAAATGAATTTAGACTAACTAGCCTTTGCTTGAAAAAAATTAATACTAATTTTAACAAATGAGATGCTAGTTAGTCTAAATTCATTATTATTATTTTGCATATGTTTCTTTCTCAAATCAAGTGCATGACGATGAAATGCTCCTGCACAGTAAAAAATCACATTCTAGTGACGAGATGTCTCCTATCACAGACATAAGTCTATTTCATTTCCAAATTTGGCATTTTTTATTGGCCCTAATTTGGGATGATTTTGCTATTCTAGGCTGGGGTTAATAGAATTTAATAAAAATAGACTTCTAATTATTTCTAGGTTCAATTTCTTTGCTTTCATTTTGTATCGAGGACAATTTCTTCTGGTTTTTTGTTTTCTATCTGTATCCAAACCTCGCAAGTGGTGCCTAAGGTTGTATCTTGTGTAGATATGGTGTGAATCTATCCTAAGTTCCTCCACAGTCCAAAGCCTTCGAACAACCTTCTAATTACTGTCCTGATGTTTTCAATCACAAATTTTGTTGTTTCTCAAACCAAAATCCCTCAAACTTTAGGTATTTCCCACTACAACCTTTCCCTTTCCTCCTTTTGATCATAGTTATCCTCTTGGTCTTCCTAGAGCGGTGTCATTTTGTATCAGAGTTGAATATGCCTTAGATCTTTCTTGGGTGTCATTTCCTACTAAAACTGTCTCAAGCATTCCCCAAATTCCCAAAACATTTTTTGTATTTTTTTGAATAGCAAACCTTCTCTTTTCAAAGCAAAAATCCTACCCAAAACAACCAAAAGCCTCCATATTTTCTTTAAACCCAAAACCCTAACTTAAGTTACAACCATGCCACCAAGGAGATATGCATCTAGAAATTCTCTAATTACAAGGCTTGCGAATTTGAAGGAAATCAATCAGCAAGACCAATTGACAACCACGATGACCAATTAGATGTAGAACAAGAAGAGAACTCCTTCCATCTCAACTCAATGATGAAGAACCCATGCTAGCCGATTTGGCATGCATATAAGAGAAGAGAGTGTCCAAGGTAACATGACCTCGAGGTGAGGTTAACATCCTAGATTTTGAGAGATGTATGTATCCAGATGTTTTCATAGAGTGGATACACACTATGGAGCCAATCTTTGAATACAAAGATGTACCAGAAGGCAAGAAGGTCGAATTAGTTGCCATCAAGCTTAAAAAGAGCACTTCAATATGGTGGGAGAACTTAAAGCGCATAAGGCAACATTAAAGTAAAAGTAAGATCATTATGTGATCTAAAATAAAGAGCTACTGATTAAGTATCTACTTGCACACTACAATTATAATGTTTTCTTGGGAATCAATAAATTACAACAAGGACAAGTGACTATTGAGGATTATACAGCTAAGTTTGAGCAGCTCATATTAAAATGTGACTTGGTGGAGCTAGAGGATATCACAGTTGTAGATACTTGGGAGGATTGAAGCTTACTATCAGCTATGTGGTGTAGTTATAGCCATATTGGACCTTGAATAATGTGCAAACATTAGCTTTGAAAGTGGAAAGACACCACAAGAGCATCAAGAGCACTTCACCTTTCCGACAAACTTTAGCCTTTGAGTCTAGCAACAGGAATACATCTACTGGAGGTGTAAAAACTACTCATGAGGATAAGACATCCCAAGATCTGAAAATGGGTGAGAAGTCCAAGAAGTGCTTCAAGTGTCATAGTTATAGGCACATTGCATCAAACTAGCCAAACGGAAAAGCCTTTATAGAGCATGAAGGAATTGAGGTGGATGAAGCAGAGTTGCTGAGGATGTACCTGATAATGAGTATCAGCTTATCACTGATGATGGCGAGATGCATATGACTGGAAGGGTGCTCCAATCTGAACCCGAGGGAACAACAGTGGTTGAGACATAACATCCTCCATACCTAATGCACTATAAAAAAGAAAGGTGTGCAGTTTTGTCATTAAAAAGAGGCGATTCTTATAATGTGATGTCTGCACATATGGTGGATAAGTTGAACCTCTTTACTCAAAAATACACCCAACCATATTCCCTTACTTGGCTAAAGAAGGGGAATAAGACTTGTATTGACAAGAGATGCTTAGTAAAATTCTCTGTTGGATACAAGCTTCAGGAACAAGTTTGTTATGATGTAGTACCTATGGATGCTTGCCACATTCTCTTAGGAAAGCCGTGGTAGTATGATAGAAGGACCATTCATGATGGCTATAAGAACACATATTCATTCACTAAAGATGGAAAGCACATTATACGCTTACCTCAAAAGGAGTCCATAGTGATAAATTGTCAAATAGAGCAGAAAACATAGTTCCCCATGCTATCCTTATGCAAGCCATGAGAGAAGCACCATTGGGGATAGCTTTAGTAATCCTTGAGAGTGGAGAGACTAAGACATCATTACCTAATGAGGTGCAGCCTATACTAGCAAAATTTCAGGATGTTCTGACAAACACTTTACCAACTAGACTACCACTATTGCAGGACATTCAACGTGTTATAGACCTTCCCAAGATTAGTGCTCCCCAACCAACCCACTTATCACATGTGACCAGTTGAGTACGAAGAGTTACAGAGATAGGTGGAAGATTTAATTTCTAGAGGATTGGTGCGTGAAAGTACTAGTCTTTATGCTAATCTAACTATTATGGTACCTAACGATGGTTTTTAGCACATGTGCATTAGAAATGGTAAACAAGATCACTATTAAGTATTGATTTATAATTCCTCATTTAGATGATTTATTAGATCAACGGCATGGCACAACTACCTTCTCTAAGATTGATTTTTGTTGTGGCTACCATCAAATCAAGATGAGACCTAAGGATGAATAAAAGGCACTTTCAAAACGAGATGAGCTATATGAGTGGACAATCATGTATTTTGGTTTGTCTAATGCCCCAATCACTTTCATGTAGCTGATGAACCAAATTTTCCAACCATTCATCAAAAGTTTGTCGTTGTCTACTTTGAAGATATATTAGTGTATTGTCGTTTCATTTGATGGCAACCTAAGGCATTTACATCAAGTCTCTGGTCTTCTAAGAGTAGAAAATCTATAAGTCCACCCAAAGAAAGTGCTACTTTTTAACACCACAAAAATGTTTTCTAGGGTACATATTTTAACAGCTGGCATTGAGATGGATCCCTCAAAAGTGGAGGTAGTGATGAGGCGCCTAGGTCACAATCATTCACTCAAGTACACCAATTTCATGAATTGACTTCTTTTACAGGAGTAGATTAATAAAAAATTTATGCTCGATAGCAATGGATCTATCAGAGCTATTGAAAAGAAAAAATTCAACAATGAGGAAGCACAAGATAACTTTAACACATTGAAACAACATGTGTGTAACTATTCTAGCTCTAGCTAATTTCAACCAAGTGTTTGAAGTGGAGTGTGATGCCTCCAACATGGGATTGGAGCTATATTAAGCCAAAGTGGACATCCCATTGTCTACTTCAATAAAAAGTTAAACAATTCTTGAGAAAAGTACTCTACATATGACAAAAAAATTTATGTTATAGTGAGAGATCCCTCAATCATTGGAGCCACTATCTACTAGTTAGTGAATTCACTCTTTACACCAATCATAAGGCTTTGGGATTCTTGAAAAATCAAAACAAACTGAAAGGTAGACAAACATCTTAAGTGAAATTCATATCATTCTTTCATTTGTGCTAAAGCATAAGTCAAGAAGTCGAAACAAGAGACGATGACATTTACTAATCAGTACTTTACAATCTAAGTTCATGGTTTTAAAATATTAAAGAGCACATGATGATGATGAGAATTTTTTTAAAAGATCTATGCACATTGTCAAGATAGACCATATGAGTACTTCGATAGATCAGATGGGTACCTATTCTTCCTGAATATATTATGCATCCCAAGGAGCATAGAAGCCAATCTACAAGAGTTTCATAATGGTGGACTGGCAAGGTACTTTTTGACATAAAACCCATTCTTTGGTGAAGGAGAGATTTTATTGGCTTAGGATGGTTCAAGATGTGGAGAGGCATACTGACAGTGTAGAGTTTGCCATCTAGCTAAGACAAAGTCGACATAGGTCTCTAAACTCCGCTTCTAATTCCGAGTCCTAGTGGATATTAGCATGGACTTTATAGTTGATCTTCCTCGAACCCAATAGAAAAAAGATTTTGTTATGGTAGTAGTAGACCCTCCAAGATGACACATTTTATAACGTGTCATAAAGAGATGGATACGTCACATGTGATAGATATATATTCCAAAGAGATAGTCCGTATTCATGATTTTCCCAGGACCATCACTTCGGACAAGAATGTAAAATTTCTTAGTCACTTTTGGAGAACTTTAAAAGCCAAGTTGGGTACAAAACTTCATTTCAGTTCAACATCACACCCTCAGACTGATAAACACATAGAGGTGATAAATCGTAGTTTAAAAAATCTCCTCATATGTTTTGTGGGGAAAAATATAAAGTAGTGGATTTAATTCTTCCCTAGGTAGTGTTTGCTTACAACAAGTCCACCAACCAATCAACATACCGCAATCCTTTTGAGATAATTTATGGAAGGAATCCTCTCACCCTATTAGAGTTGATTCCTATACTTACAGACATTCAGCCTAGTGTCGATCTCGAGGTCAAGGTAAAAAAAATTCAATCTTTGCATAAACATGTCAAAGGGGAAATTGCTAAGCAAAATGCTAAGTATCAGAACAAATAAATGAGTCTCGGAAGACCCATGATTTTTAAAAAGGTGACTTAGCGTGGATTAGATTAAAGAAGGAGAGGTTTCCCATAGATTCATTCTAAAAGCTTAAATTTAGAGCAAATTATTCATTTCAAATTATCAAACAGATTATTGGCAGACTTGTCTCTATATTATGATGATGCCAAAACATTAATTAGTGAAGGTGTCACCTCCCCAACTCGAGGAGAATAACGCGGACGTGTTACTCCCACACGTAAAATCACGTGCTACAGTAAAGCGACTTCTCCTATCACGAATGCAAGTCCAATTCATTTCTAAACAGGCAGTTTTTATTGGCCTTAATTTGAGCTAGTTTTGCTATCCTTGGCTAGTATTAATAGTATTTAATATAATGGACTTTTAATTGTTTCTAAGGTTCAATTTTTTTGTTATTATTTTCTATCAAAAACATTTTCTTCTGGTAGTCTACTTTCAATATATATTCAAACATTACAAGTGGTGCATAGGGTTGTATCATGTGTAGATTTGACAATGAATCTCTCCCAAGTTCCTCCTCATTCCAAAGCTGTCGGACAACCTTCTAGTATTTAATATAATAGACTTTTAATTGTTTCTAAGGTTCAATTTTTTTGTTATTATTTTCTATCAAAACATTTTCTTCCGTAGTCTACTTTCAATATATATTCAAACATTACAAAGTGTGCATAGGGTTGTATCATGTGTTTTGACAATGAATCTCTCCCAAGTTCCTCCTCATTCCAAAGTCATGACAACCTTCTAACTTGTCACGATGTTTTCACCGATTTTGGTGTTTTGCAAATTGAATTCCAGCGACTTCTAATAACCCTTTTAATCCCACTACAACATTTCTCCTTATTCCTTTTGATCCTAGTAACCCTCTTGGTCTTCCTAGAGCAATAGAAGTGCATTTGCGAATGAAGTGTATATTATTTAATATAATAGACTTTTAATTGTTTCTAAGGTTCAATTTTTTTGTTATTATTTTCTATCAAAAACATTTTCTTCGTAGTCTACTTTCAATATATATTCAAACATTACAAGTGGTGCATAGGGTTGTATCATGTGTAGATTTGACAATGAATCTCTCCCAAGTTCCTCTTCATTCAAGGCTGACAACCTTCTAACTTGTCGATGTTTTCATACCGATTTTGGTGTTTTGCAAATTGAATTCCACAAGCGACTCTAATAACCCTTTAATACCACTACAACATTTTTCCTTATTCCTTTTGATCCTAGTAACCCTCTTGGTCTTCCTAGAGCAATATAAGTGCATTTGCGAATGAAATGTATATTTGTAATTGATACATCCTCAGAAAATTAATCTGATCAAGCACGAATCTCAAGGCATTTTCAGAAATGCTTGATCTAATCACCGATTTCAGCAAACTTACAAAGCGGCCGATCTCGATGAGACACATAACATCAAGCATGATCGATCCGAGCTTGAATCATTTCGGATCAAGCTATCGGAGCATGAAATGGATCCCGATCCACAAAATGGTCACAAAAACGGACATATTTATAGTCAGATCGAGCGGCTCGTCAAGACGATTCCAACGAATCCAAGATCACCCAATTCCGACATCATTAAGGCACCCAGATCATCAAAATACACCGTCTGATCGAGGGGATCGCACTGGGCTGTCCGATGGGAGTGGTTGGAGTTTTCCGCAATTTACAAGGCACCACTCCCAAAATCTATAAATGAGCTTCATTCTCACCTTAGAGGGGCGAATCGATTGGAAGACCGAGAGCTCGAAAACCACATCGACATTGGCGCCAACGATCTATCACCAGGTAGTGCAAGATCGAGCTTCGATCGATCCCAGAATTCGATCGATCTTTGTATTTTTCTACACTTTCGAATATTGTTTCCCTTAAACACCTTCTTCTCCAACTAGAAGCAAGGACCATCTTTGAACACATAGAAAGTTCTGGTGCAAGGCCGTGGTTTTCCACGGGTTTTCCACGATAACCCACGTGTTCATATCCGCCTGTGTTGGATAATTTTTGGGCTACGAAGATCTCGCATCTGAATAAAATTCTCTCAGCATAGCTTGCGCCGTCTGTGGGAACAAACAGTTCCCCCATTGCTATATCTCCAATATGATTGGTAAGCGGGTTTCGCGCCCAACGCCTCATTCTCGGATCAAGGGCGCCAAGTCTCCAACACTTCTCTACATAACAGACTTCGTCCCCGGTGAGGAGGGCCCCTCTTTGGAAGATCAGCGTTCAAGGATGGAGGATTCCCGAGCGAAATTCTTCGACTCTCGAGAGGGCCGGCAAAAGCGTTCCAACGCTGAAGAGCCACGGGTTCCGCGGCCCTCAAGATAATCCAGATTTTCTTCACGAGAATGATTGCAGAATGCCGGATCAACAAGTAGAGAACCCCTTGGCACCACATCCAGATGCTGAACTTCTGGATACCGCCAGTTCTACTCACCCCACACGAATGGCTCAGCCTCGTATTGGTGAAACTCCACGTCATCTTATACGCGATGAACTACGACGGCAGTGCGAAGAGTTCCCCAACAATCAATGATCCATTCTCCGCCTCTTCGTCCGCTTCGAGATCATCTCGCAATACCCGATTCCGAAGAGATTCAAGTGAATGCGGAAAACATTATCATCGTGTATGTTTGTATTGCAATTGTTGTTCGAATTAAACATTTATCGATACTCTTTTGTCGTACTTATTGTCCAACCTTGGCATCAAGGTATTTGGATTTATGTTTTCTATGTTAAAGTTCTCATACTTATTGTGACTTTTTCTTGCTTATGCTTGCATTTTAAAACACCCGACTCAAGAGATCATACTATTATTGTCTCATTCGAGTGGATCGATCCCAATTGATCGATCTTCTATCTGAGTTAACATCGCCGAGTAGCGCTCGATAAACAACCTTGGATAAGTTGGTAATCCTCATAGGCTACAACTTTCTCCATAACAGGTTAACATCATCGAGTAAACGCTCAGATACACAACCTAGGATAGATCGAGAGGTTCGAGAGAACCTCATAAATATATTCGCAAGTTTGTCATCAGCAGCTCGGTAATGATCTTAGAATAGATCGAATTATCCTTGGATTCGATGATCTCTTATGAATCTTTATCATCGGTACACTTTGACACACAACTCGGAAATATTCACAAACAATTTTTTGTGGATTGTTAATATTTCGAACATACAAGTACAATCAACCAGAAATAGTATACAACACTGAACAGCTGCAACATAAAGGAACTACAACTACACAGTCTTGATGGTCTCATCAGTAGATGATGAAGAACTATCTGAGTCATCCTCGTCGTCGCTAGAAGGGTCGGGGGAAGCTAGGCTAGGAGAAAGGACCTCAACACCAGCTCCTAGCTTGCGATACGCCAAGCGTGTCCCCTTCAAGAAACCTCGGATGAAGCCTTCATCAACACCTGCGCTCAAAGCCTTCACCTCTACATCGCGTGGTCTCGGCCTCAAGCGTGATCTGTATGATACTCTTGAAGGTCAAGTTCTTGAAGTCCTCACGACGTGATCCGGCTCCGCTTACCCGAGATAAAGGCGACCTCTTTCTCACGAAAAGGCGTAACTCTCGGTTCTTTGCCTCAGACACGAAACCTTCTCGAAAAGATCTTGGATCTTTTGCGGCAACCAACCTGTTCAGCCTCCACTAATTCATCCAGTCGCTCAACTTCACGGCGAAAGAAAGAGAAGCGAGTCGCTTCGGTCCCACACTCATCAAGTTGATTCTCCAACACGGACATCTCTTTTACTTTCTCCACATACCGCTTCTTATATTCACCATGGAGAAACTTGACCTTCACGAACTCGAATTCCGGTCATTGACTGATGTTCATTTTGAAGTCAAGTTCTTGCTTCTTCAATATCGAAATAAGAAAAATTACGTTAAAGCACAAGAAAATGGGAAATAAAGATGATGAGCATGAAGGATTGTTACCAGTTCTTGAGCATGCGACCTGTGAGAATGATTCAACATCCTCGAGAATGAAGATCCTTGGGGGGCGACTACTCGAAGGGCACTCTTTTGGGTATCGATATCACCATCACCTCTTGCTCCTTTTCCTCTTCTCTTGGAGCGGGTCCTTCTTGGCGGGAAGAAGCCGAGGGGATGCTTGGGAGATCGGTTGGAAACCTCTTTGTTGGGCTTTCTCAGCGCGCATAAGGCGGGATGAATAGAAAGCCCGCCTCGAACAAAGATTCCTCCCAAATCTGTTGATATATCGAATCTCAAATCGAAGATCTTCAATATTACGGAATTTCGGCGTCAGATATCTTCATCACCAACAGGGAATGGGTAAATCTCTCGACTTTCCCCATTTCTCGAACCCGATCATTCTTCACAAAAGAATCTTGCCCAACTCTTGGGAGGATCCTTCCGGAGGTCAAGTAGCCGACTCTGCGACCATGTGCATCATGAAGTAAACTTGCATCCGTGCGGTAATCGATCAAGGTCGCTTTTCCTCGAAAAAATATAAGTCCCATCGATTGTCATTGCCACGTGCACCATCTTTAAATGGCGATCATCTCGGGATGGGGAAACCGCAATCCCGCGCCCAAACTCATCTCGTAAGTGGTTAAATACCCCGGCGGCGGAGATTGGGCTCTATCAGACTTCTTCGGACACTTAAGAACCAAATCATTTGGCAAATAATATTTTTTCTGAAGCACGATCAATGTGTCTCCCGTGATCGATGACTCCCACGAATCTTCAGTCCTCCCCTTTTTAGAAGGTTCCCTGTCATTTTGCCGTTACAAGGGTGGGCGTGTCTCTTTCAAAGATTCTCACCCATCTACAAACATCAACTCACGATCGAGATGAAAATTATTCCAAGGAGAGTGCCCAAACTCCCACCGGGGGGAGGCTATGCACTCGGCTTGTGGAGATGAGGTAGAGGTTAATCCAAGAAGAGTGCCCAAACTCCCACCGGGGAGGCATGCACTCGGCTTGGTGGAGATAAGGAGGTAGAGGTCGATCAAGAGTGCCCAAACTCCCCGGGAGGGAGGTATGCACTGGCTGGGGGAGGTGGATCGATGATGCAAACCTCGGGCTAATTTTCAACAAGAAAAGTAGAACCATGAGCTTTGATCACCTCAGCGATGGTCAGACGAGGCGGTTGATCTCTTTGAGGTGACGGCGTATCCGTGGGCCTGATCGCCTCCCCAGCCCGGTCCGAAAGCAACCACCGACAGCGGGCGCTCGCTCAAATAATCCAAACTCAAGCAAAGGAGAGAGAGCACGCATTTCCCTAGGGGTTTTATAGACCCCATAGGGGTAAAAGGTAAAACCCAAAAAATCCTTCAAAACCATGCAAAGCCTCGGTCAGCCCGTGCGCCAGCCATGGGCCGCAACCCGCCCATGATCCGGGGCCAGCGTGTCCTCCATCCGCGTGGCCAGCGTGTGCATGACGGCCGATCGCGCCCGATGGCCAGCCACTGCGTACGGTGGCCGAAGCGTGATGGCCAGCGCGGCCAGCGTGGCCGTCGATGGCAGCGGCGTGGCACGTAGTATTCGTTCGCGCCCGTGGCCCTGCGGAAGCCCGTATGCGGCATGATAGCCCGTGCGTGACCGCGCGGTTTATGACGTGGCACCACGCGCGCATGACCGCAAGACCGTTCTTGAGGTAGACCTCGCTAGCAGCGCCCAGGTACTCACCGTAGCATGCGCCCGTGACATCTGAATCGCGCATATGGGTCCCGAGCTGAAAACTTCCGTAAGTGTCAGTCCATAACCTCAAAATATCGCTCCCCCTACTATGCGCATTTACGCCGCTTCCCGGTTATAATATTGTCGCGTTATGAAGATCTGTTCTCTCAAGCGCGATTAATGGACTCTCAATTTCATTTTCTATTTTCAAATATTTGACATATATTTTTGGATGGTGAGATAATGTCACCCAAAAATAGAGCAATGATACATCCTCGAAAATTAATCGATCACGAATCTCAAGCATTTTGAAATGCTTGATCTAATCACCGATTTCAGCAAACTTATCAAGAGTCTCGATGAGGCGAACATAACAACATCAAGCATAGTCGTCAGAGCTCGAATCGACTCGGATCAGCTATCGAGCATGAAAATGGATCACGATCCGCCAAATGGTCACAAAATGGACATATTTATAGTCGGTCGGCGGCGTCAAGGCATTCCAACGAATCAAGATCACCCAATTAGACATCATTAAGGCACGGATCATCAAAATACACCGTCGATCGGGGATCGCCTGGGCCGTCCGATGGGAGTGGTTGGAGTTTTCCACCAATTTACAAGGCACGCCACTCCCAAAATCTATAAATGAGCTTCATTCTCACCTTAGAGGGGCGAATCGATTGGAAGACCGAGCTCGAAAACCACCGGTCGACATTGGCAATGATCTATCACCACTGTGTGAATCAAAGATCGAGCTGTAGAGATCAATCCCGGGGAATTGATCGATCTTTGTATTTGTCTACACTCGGAATATTGTTTTGCCCAGAAACACCTTCTTCTCCGAACTAACGAAGCGGGGCGTATCTTTTGAACACATAGAAAGTTCTAAGGGCGAGGCCGTGGTTTTCCCCGGGTTTTCATTATAACCCTGTGTTCATATCCACTGTTTGTGTGTTGGATAATTTTTTGGGCTGACGAAGATCTCGCATCTAGAATAAAATTCTCTAACACATAATAATAATTTTATTTGTTCAGGAATTGTTAATTGCAAAATAAAAGGTAGTTATATTAATAATTAAAATAAAAAGAGTTGGAATTGGAAGATGTTGCTCGAAAATTTTGAGAAATTTGGGATTATAGGACATGAATTCAATGATTAAAGTATGTATTTTAACTATTGATTTTTAAAAGTAAATAACTGTGTATTTAACTTTTCTAAACTATTCTTAAGGGTCGCATTAAGGTAACATTCTTCTTATAATATTATAATGATTACTAATAAAGTATTATAAAAGAATTGAGTAAGCTATTTAAATTATTTTCTTTTATCAACTCTTTCAACAATCTTTAGATTTTATTTGCCATCTGTCTATTTTGATGATATACTCTTGTTCTTAAGTGAGAATAAAATTATTTGAAAAACTATTTTATTATTTTAAAGTAAAAATATTAACTAGTAAATGATATGATTACAACAAGGATATTTACAAATAAATGCTAGTGCAAAAAGGATAAACCATCACAAAAAAAAAGTTATAAAATATTAATTTGGATCAGTTAGCTTGAAGTTCAGTGAAAAAAAAAGTGAGCCCAAATTTTCTTCTAATTTTGCTCATTTTGGTATAAAGAATATGAAATTAGAAAAAGAGGTGATTAAAGATAAATTTTCTTCTAATTCTTGCCCATTCTAGCATAAAAAATATGAAATTATTTATTCTAAATGAATAAACACTCTAAATGCTCCAATCCGAATTTGAAAAAAAAAACCACTAAGATAAATAATCATCATTGTATTCACAAGATAAGATTGAGATGTTTTATTAACTTGTAAAATATTTTTTAATTAGTGAAGGTGACACCTATTAATGTAGTTTAATCAAATTGTAAATCCTCTACATACTATGATATCAAAAACTTGTAATATTTTTAATCAAAGAGATTTTAAAAAGGGGTACTTCAGAAATCATAAAATCATAATCAGTTTTATTAACAATCAACTCAAAGACTTTAGTTTTTTTATATGCATTATTAAAAATTATCTCTTATAAATTATTAGCTTCAACTCATGATTTAGAGTTTTTTTACATTATGATATCAGGAAACTATGAGAAAAATAAATGATTCGAAATTAACACCTTGTGTTTGGTGATAGACTTGATGATTAAAGCTTTTTTTACTTATCAAGAAGGATTAGACTGGGTAGTATCAATATCAATTTGATTATTTAAGGTAATAACTTCGTACATTGGTTAGCCAATGAATGGCTCAAGGATTTTATATGCTGAGAATATTATTAGCTCATTAGGTAGAGTCATGATGTTAAAAGACCGAGAATATCAATATTTCAAATCTTGGATCATGCTTCTGGGGGAAGCTTGGATGACTATTTGCATTAAGTCCTTTAATTCTATGATAAGCACCACCAATGGTGCTTAATGAATCATTTATTATCTTAATAATTTTTGGAGAAATGCATACAAAATTGTTGCACACTATAAACATGCGTAAAAAAGAAATGAACGTACACATGCACACACACATACAAACATGCACAAATATATATACATAAACACAATTCATACAAATATAAACATACTAAAGAGCCATGCACATACACAATTTACACAAACCGCATCAATCCGTACATGCACAAAACCACACTAAAAGTCATACACACCATAAGCGACATGCACCCACTCATGCCTACCAGCCAATGCATGCATATAAAGAGTTCACACATTCTAGTCACACAAAACACATAATCATAAACTAAACTTAGTCACAATTCACACACATACACAAGCATACACAAAAATCCACATAATTCACACTCTTAACACAATTCACACACAGCACACACAAACAAACAAAACATGCACAAAAAGAGTTACCATTGTATTTCACTCTAGTATTAGTTCTCATTCTAAAATGTCTTGGACTGGAAGACAAGAAATAATGTCAAACCAACTAGTCTTTAATTTAGTAAAATTAATACTAGCTTTTAGCAAATAGGATGCTTTTTTTTTCTGCATACATTTATTTCTCCAAATGAAAGTGTTCTTTTTTTTTTTAATAAAATGTAGAATCATAATAATGAGGAATTCAATCATGATTTATTGTAAGACAGAATGAAGTAATTGATAGTTAAGATAGAGAGTTGGATTTGGAATTTTTTTCTTGAAACTTTGAGAAATTTCGGTGTTTAAAATATGGATTTAAATAATTAAAGCATATATTTTTAATTATTGATTTTTTAAAATTGTCTTATGGTGTATTTAAATTTTCTCAAAAATTCTAAAGGGTCACACAAAAAGATAAACATTTTTCTCATAATATTGTAATGATTGATAATGAAATATTCTAAAAAAAAATTAAAATGTTTGGATTATTTTCTACTATAAACTATTTCAATAGGCTTTAGATTCTATTTCTAATCCATCTATGAAGATGATATAACCTTATTTTTAAATGAATATACTTCTTCAAAAAAAACTATGTTATTTCTTGATGAAATGGACTCTAATTTCTTGTTAATAGAACTAAGTGTGTTTCTATGATTTATAAGAAATTCCCCTTTCAAATCTCTATGATTAAGAAAACTATATTTTTTAACACAAAAGTCTTCCACCAAGAGATTATATTACATTACATTCTCAACCCAAACATAGTGTACCTTTAAAGGGAAAAATCTTCTTCATAACCATCAACATTCAATTTTCCAACACCCTAAATAGATTTGCGCCATTTCAACACTATCGATAATTCCATTTCTCTCTATACTATTCTCCAGCTAAGACAATCACATAACATAACTGCACCTCTATAAGAACAACTATCAATTAAAGATGCCTTTAATTTAGTTTTCAACCATGTAAATACGAAAAGTAGACGAAATTGATTTGTTCTATGTTTTCATTTTGATCCTTTTTTTAGCAGAGGACGTTTTCGGGGTCTCCTCCTTCACAGAGTCCTAGATCTCCGTCTGGGCAACCTTTCTTATCCGTCTCTGTTACTGATCCGGTGAAATTGGGGAATGGAGTGCAGGCGTATGTCTCGTATAGAGTCATAACCAAGGTGTGCTTTTTTCCTTTAATTTGTTACGTCATTTGTTTGTTTTTTATATTACCTGTTTAGGTATGTTTATTGCTGAACAACTTAATATTATTTTTAATCATAAAAATTTGGAGGGTGCATATTTTAGAAATCATAAAATCACAATGTCTTCTATTAACAACCAACTAAACAATCTCCATTTTATGTAGATTATTAAAAAAATTATATAAATTTTGTCACGGCCCAACCTGAAACAAGGAATATCAAAATAGACACAAACAATTGAACGAAAAAAATCTTACCTATACATTTTCAAAATAATACAAAACACAAAAATCTTCCAAATTCATAACAAACCATTTGCAAATTCATAACATATCTGAACTACAAGCATCCAAATTTGAAATTACATAAAACATAAGACCTATCAAATACCTATCTCTAGGAGTTCCTTAGCATCTGTAAAAAAAATTTCTTTTTTTTATCCATATAATTTATTGAAAGATCAATTGAAAATTTTGCAACAGCTAATGTATAAATTTAAACAATACCTTTGCCGGTCCAAAGTCTGGATATGAAAAGTGGAGGGTTTAGATACATCAAATAAAACTTGTCGAAATAATCATGACATAAATCCTTTAAAACATTGTGTTAATGCTAAGGCGTCGTCCTCTAGAAGCGACGCATTATATGACCTGAATACAGTGAAAAGTGTGCAAGGGCTGTTGCATCAACGCCCGAGTGCAATGTTAAATAAACAAGGGTTCCTAAATCCAATTGATTTTCTCATGGATCAATCATACCTTCAATCATGTTCACAAATAAAAATGAAACCTACAATCCCCAACTAAATCAAATCAGTTCAATCAAGTCTAACTTAGCCCATTTGATTTGAAATTCTCGAATGAATCAAAGGCATTCAAATCCAAACCAATTACAATCAAATTTATAAATCCATCCTAAATCCACATGTAAACTAAAACTTAACCCAATCCAAAATCAAATTAATAGTGACCAATTTGACTTATTTGAGTCAAGTTCTAATCCTACCCAAATTAGATTAAACCAAGCTCATCAAAACATCCCATCATGATTGATGATCACCTAGGATGATCAATTGACTTAAATCGGATCAAATCAAGTCAACTTGGTCATTTGACCAAGTCAACTCCTAACTCATATGAACCCAAATTAGCTAAAATTCATCCTACAACAAATAAATTGAAACCATTGATTCACACCAAACCTATGATCAACAATTGAACATGATTTGACCACCAATTGAATCAAATCTAACCTTATTAGCCCTTTGACCCAAGTTGACCCTTTGACCTAAAGACCAAAAAATAAGTCAAATCATGATCTAACCCAAATTGATTATTGAACTTGACCAAAGGCATAATTAAACCCAAATTGACCAATTGAACCCAATTAACTTACTTAGCTGAAATTGACCTAAACAATTTGGCTTAAATCCAAATTAAATCCAAATTAATTCAAATCAAAGCCCACAATCCTCTCCAATAAACCAATTGAACATGATCCCTATAACCCAAGCCAATTTGGTCAACTTGACCCATTTGACCTACATGAATCCAAATGAGTCAAAATCAAAATCTAAGTCAAATTGATTGAAACCAATTGAACCAAAATACTTCAAATAATCATTTAAACTTGACTACTTTGGTTTGACCCAATTTGACCTATATGAGTTGAGCCAAAAAAGCCATGACCACTTGGAATCTCCAACCCACCCATCTTGGGTCAACCCAAAACCAACCCAAACCTAAAGCTCAAGGCAAATCCCCTTGGATTCCCTTCCCACAGGTCTTAGCCAAAAATAGAAAAGTTCACTCTCCCTTTCCATGTGGCCTCCTCACAAATGGGGTCGACCACCACCTTGCCCAATGTGGGCTGGTTGCACCAAAGGGAGGTGAGTTAACCTCCCTCACAAGCCAAAATCCATTGGATCCCAACTTGAGGGCTATTGCCTTAAGCCACCTCCCAAACCTTCCACCAACCCAATCGAGCCACAAAGAGGTGACATTGATCACTCTGACGCCCTGACGGTGGCTCATCGGCCGAAATCAAGGAGCTCAATCCGTCCAATCAGTGAGGGGATATTGGAATTCATCACTCATACTCTCGAAATCACCCTAGAGCCCGAAACAAAACTCCTGAAACCTCCACGGAGCACTCCAAGCTTCCCTAAGCTCGGATTCCTCGAAAATGAAACATGACACCACCTCTTTCGATCAAAACCCCCTCAAACCTCAACCAAATCCTAATTCCTCTTGCACACACCTTGCCCACACCTCGTTGAGCTCACGAATCATCCCCAGATGATGCGGGCTTCCTTGATATTGGGAACTTGGTCCAGGAGGTGGCAAAGAAATTAGCTTACCTCAATCTACCGATCTTGAGCTCCAGCGAGGTAATTCCTCAAAATTGAGTTTTTGGTATTTTTGGTTGGAGCTTTGTGAAATTTGTATCTCGTGTGATCTTGACCGTTGGATCCAGTTGATCCGAGCTCAAGCTTCGATTGAAGCGAGCAATGGCGGGCCATCTCTCGCTCACGATAGATCACGCACCGTCCGTTCCACGTGATCGGAATGGACCATCGTGATTAGATCTCATTGGATTATCTGATTTACTCCCTTAAGAGCCGCAAGTTTAATCCTGGTCGTCCGATCTAAAACGCAAAAGAATAAAAATGCGCCTGCCGCCGCCAGGTAGGCGCCGCGTTCGATAATTTTAAATAACCAATCCTGCGGTGCCACATGGAAAGCACGCCACATTAGCAGGCCACGAGGCGCCGACGGGATTAGGCTTAAATTAAGGTTAATATGTTTTAATATGAAACTTCTAAAATCATAAATCATAGAAAAATCAGAAAAATACAAATAGTACTCATTGTAAAGGTATTTTAGATAACAATTGATTAAAATCATTCTAATTAATTTTGAACCATCAAAGATTAATTTGAGTTTAATTGAAAACTTAATTAGCTTAATTACTCATTAATTAATTCCAAACTTTCTAAGATTGTCTAATAGGATGACCTCTACCTCCTATAATTTTCTTGGGATTTATTACTTAGGTAATTAGAAGAATAGCTCATTTTAGCCTTAATTACTCTCTTAATTAATTAACACCTAATCAACAAACAAATTTATTAATTGAGCATATTAATCACTGTTGAACAGTGAATGGACTAATGGAATAGGGTTGGGACCTCTTTCCTAGCCTCTTTCCTTAAGTTTATTTCATTTTAAAAACCAAATCATTTAAAGGTTTAATTAATTAATTAATTAATTTAATTAACTAAATTAAAATCATGAACATATCAGAACTTGATTAGTTAAATCATGGGTCTTTTAACATAAGAGGTTTAAGAAAATTATGATTAATTCACATGTGTGAGGAAACCCATAAGAGTACTTAATTAAATTTTTTAGTCTAATTAATCATCAATTGTGAGCCAATTGTATTAAGACACTTCATTTCATAGGATCATTGCAAATTTATTTTCTATTCATATGCATACCCTGTTGGCTCATAATTATTTGGTTAATTATATTAAGATAATATAGGTAAGGGTAATTAATTGATTTGATTAAGAGTCTGACTTAATTATTTCATAAAATTCACCTAATTATCTCTTCTTAAACCAAATCATATGAGTGTTCTCCCCTCTTTAACATCAAATCAAAATATAAAACTAAATTAATAAAGAAGTTTTTATTTACATTAAATGATTTTATTTAGTATGTTTGTCCTTAAGAGTGAGTTAATTGGATTGAATGAATCACATGCTTGTATTCATGATTATTCCTTTCCAATCATTCTAAATATTATATGCCATTTGATTTCATGCATCCATTTCTTTTCAAAAATCAATTGAATTAAATGAGATTTCTTTTATGTAAGCTTGCATGTGTTGACTTAACTTAATATATATGTGGCTACAATCACTATTAAATCCAAATATATTTTCTAAAAGTTTAAAAATGAATAATAATATGTATAGTGATGATAGTTATAAATACATAAGAGATGATGTGTTTATAATTTAACTGTATGAAGTAAAGTCTCTTTTCTTCATTCATATGTTAGTTCATAAAAACTTGAATGGTGGTGGATATAGTCTAGACATCTCGGAAATACGAGGCTTTGATTACCTCACTTCCCTGATTAACAAAGGCACGTATTCATTTGATTTCATTCTTATGTATACATAAATGATAGAGGTTTAAAGAAAATACAATCTTTGCATGATTCACATCCCTTTAATCATAAATACATGTGTAGGTATTTAAGAAAAATAAATATATAGCCTGGACATCCCAAAATATGAGACTTTAAATAGTTCCAAAGAGGTCATTTTATTACCTTCCCTGGTTAAGAAAGGCACGTACTTGTTTGTCTTTATACATACATGTGCATATTTGATTAGGGAATGATAATCCTCTTTTATATTGAAAATACATGCATTCATAATTATCTAAAGCGATAAAGTTATTTGATTATGTGATTTGGAGCTCTCTTTCTTATATTCATAGATGCAAATTTACATAAGTGATGATGAGCATATAATGGACATCCGGGAATCTGAGGCTTTAAAGTAGGAGGGTCATTTGATTATCTCACTTCCCTGATTAACAACGGCACGTACCTATTTAACTTCACTATTATGTATTTTTGTATAAGAATTTAGATAGAGCTTTAAATTTACATATGCTAAAATAATTCAAATGTGCTAAAGCGTATTGCATGTATAAATACACTTAGGATTAAATCATATGCATAATATTTGTGATGAAAATGAATGATTTAATGTGTCATGTGTTAGTATAATTTAATTGGATTAATCTTAAAAACCTTTCATATTAAACAAGATTATTTAAAGAACCTAGACTTAGAATTAATTTAAAAAAAGTACAATAAGTCATTCACTAAAGAGAGTTAAATCAAATTGGGGAAATTTTTAAATTATGCATAATTATAAGTTTAATTAGCTGATTAAGCACCGAAAAAAAAAATTAACAAAATAGGCCAAGTCGTCCGTTGAATGGACGACTGGCTCACCTTAATTTTTTTTTAAAAAAATTAGGGACAGCTGCAGTATTTTGCTTATATCTACCTCATCCCAATTCTAATTGAGTGAGCTTAGTATCGTTGGAATCGTAATAAAATTTCTCACAACTTTCATGTTGATTAAAATTAAGATTGTGGCCGTAATAGTTTTTGTGAATGCGTGAAAAAAAGCTGACCGACCAAATTTTGAGCTGCCTTTATTTGTCTATATCTGATTCATCCTGTCTAATGCGAGCTAGTATCGAATTGTCACAAAATTTTTCACAACTTTCATGTTGATCAAAATTACATTGTGACGATAGAGCTACAATTATTATAATACTAAAACATAATACATACATACATATACATACATACATACATATACATACATATATCGTATGCTCTCAAACCTTGAATGAGTATTTTTTATTCTTTAAGAAATTTGTAATAATATAATTAATTATAATACTAAAACATAGACTTCAATAGAATAATATTATTTAAAAATAGTGCAAACAATAATAAATTTAATAAAAAATAAAATTAGAATTTAATAAATATTTAGTCACATAAAATAATATAAGTGTAAATCATATGCTTTAAAAGTGACTTAAGACGTGATGAAAGAGGATAATCCTATCTCATCTCTTTATACACTTAGTTGTTAAGTGTAAATCATATGAAATAAAACAAAATATAAATTAAAATTCACAAATCAACTAAATAACTTGAAGTGAAATCAACCTTTCATGTTAAATTGAATTACACTTAGAAAAATAAATCTAATTACACCAAAATAGTTAGCTAAATATACAATCCCAAACAATTATATTTATAATTTGGACTTAGCATCATTACAGTAACTAAACTCACTTGTCCTAATTTGGATTATGCTTAAGGTTTTAAACAACTTACAAAGAGAGCATTCACATTTATTTTTAAGCATCTCTTAAGCATAATCTCTTACAAAAAATATGATTAAGTTAATATCAGTCTATCATCTTGTCTATGAAGCATACATGTATATAGATACATTCACATTTACTTTTTCTACACTTAAAAAAAGTTAATCTAATTACACCTGCAAAATAGAGGTTAACTAAATATACAATCTCAAACAGTTATATTTATAATTTGGACTTAGCACCCTGCACATGGGTAACCAAACTCATCTAATTTGGATTATGCTTAAGGTTTTAAACAACTTACAAAGAGAGTATTCACATTTATTTTTAAGTATCTCTTAAGCATAATCTCTTGCAGAAAATATGATTAAACTAATATCAGTTTATCATCTTGTCTATGAAGCAAGCATGTATAGATTAAATCATATGCATAATATTTGTGATCAAAATGAATGATTTAATATATGTCATGTGTTAGTATAATTTAATTGTATTAATCTTAAAAACCTTTCATATTAAACAAGATTATTTAAAGTGAACCTAAACTTAGGATTAATTTAAAAAAAGTATAATAAGTCATTCACTAAAGAGAGTTAAATCAAATTAATATGCTTTAAAAAGTGACTTAAGATAGTGATGAAAGAGGATAATTCTCTCATCTCTTTATAACATTTAGTTGTTAAGTGTAAATCATATAAAATAAAACAAAATATAAATTAAATTCACAAATCAACTAAACAACTTGAAGTGAAATCAACCTTCTATGTTAAATTGAATCCTTTTACCCTTAGAAAGTATAAGTCTAATGCTTAGTAAGACATACCACACAAGCCTTAATACACACATTAAAATTAAGTCATCACTTTTAGTTTTATATTAGGATGGTGTAAGATGTGATGTATATTTTATTTTGTGATGCAATATTTTAGATTGGATGTTATGGTATGCTTCATAGACAAGATGATAGACTGATATTAGCCTATTTATATTTTCTGCAAGAGACTATGTTTAAGAGATGCTTAAAAATAAATGTGAATGCTCTCTTTGTAAGTTGTTTAAAACTTTAAGCATAATCCAAATTAGGACAAGTGGGTTTGGTTACCCATATGCTGGTGCTAAGTCCAAATTATAAATATAACTATTTGGGATTGTATATTTAGCTAACCTCTATGCAAGTGTAATTAGATTTACCTTTCCCACATAAATATAATTTTGCAATAGAAATTAGGATTAATGTTATGGGAGATTATGAGCGACTAGAAGGTTTTGTTCTAAGAGGCCTTGTGATGCCTTTGAAGCACCACCAAATCAAAAATAGAGAAATGAAGATATGAACAATGAAGATCTCCATAGCATGTATTCATTCTAAATTATAATTATTCTTTCATATTTCAAGTTGTATAAGGGTAACTCGGCTACCCATCTTTTCTCTTTTCGGGTTGTACGGAAGTACTAATCGGATCTACTATTATTCTTTTGATAGTTTATAAAATTGATTGATATTATATTTAAACCGCTTATTAGATGGCATGCTCTTTATAGTTTCTTCATGTTTGATGTCTTAATGTGTGGTCTAGATGTGTTAAGATCTTAAGATAAAAATAATTTTTCTATCTAACTAATCACTCATAACTAAATTTTAAATAACTCATAACCTCACCATAAAGTCTAAGTCAAGATAATTAAAAGATTTAACAACCTCTTAGTTGTACTTAATTTACTCCCAATCTAGCCAATTATAAATTTAAAATTAATTATGATCTAGAGATAGGTATATCATAATAAATGAGGTGGGAAAAAGCAGAAAATGTAGAAAAATAAACATAGATATATGTTATTTTGGATATGCATTCATTAATAGGAAAAAGCAGAAAATGCAATCACTTAAAATTTAACTATAAATGAGGTGGGAAATTATATGAAGTGATTTGGTTATGCTGATCTAGTAGGTATAGATGTCTCACACCATGCATATCATCTTAAATCATTCTTGCAAAATGTGGGTCTTCGTCTTAATTAATTATGGCATGCTCTTTATAGTTTCTTCATGTTTGATGCCTTAATGTGGTGCGGATGTGTTAGACTCTTAGGATAAAAATAACTTTTCTATCCAACTAATAACTCATAACTAAATTTTAAACAATTGATAACCTCATCATAAAGTCTAAGTTATAAACAAGATGATTAAAAGATTTAACAACCCCATAGTTGTATGATTGTATGTCTCACATCATGTATCATCTTAAATCACTCTTACAAAATGAGGGTCTCCGTTCTTACACGCATAGGGACTGCTTGACCCATGAGAGCAACCCCTACTAATGAAGCTTCACCCTCTTTCTCTCTTGATTTGGCTAATAACTTATTTCATCATGCATTTAGGCATACACAAATCCCAAAGCCTTTGTCAAAATCACGTGTCAAAAATGAAATAAAATTTAAAAATATTTTATATTTATAGATTAAGTCATTACTCATACCACTCATGCTTTAGTCTCTTAAAAGTGAGAGACTTTAGTCTCTTTCTAAATGAATAATAGTCTAACTATCTTACAATTTCATATGATTGGATCACATAATTTTAAAATCATAGGAGGAGTTAGCTGGCAGCTACTCCAGGTGATTTGGCTAATAACTTATTTCATCACGCATTTAGGCATACAAAAATCCCAAAGCCTTTGTCAAAATCACATGTCAAAAATGAAATAAAATTTGAAAATATTTTATATTTATAGATTAAGTCATAGCTCATACCACTCATGCTCTTAAAAAGTGAGTTTAAGGGCTTTAGTCTCTAAATGAATAATAATCCACATATTTAAATGAGGAGTTATAAAAAGTTATCCAGATGATTGTAAGTCCGTAGTTTACTCTCTCTTGTATCCACTTGTCGCTTAGATTTAGGTCGGTTTTAGCTCTTACTAAATCTCCTAGATTTAGGATCAGATAGTGTTTCATTCAAGCTATAAGCATAAATCATCACCTCTGGTGTTCCCATAACCATGTGTTGGATTATAAGCTCTAGCAATCTAATAAAAATTCAACTCAAATAAATAAATAAATCTCTTCAATTTCAAATATATAAAACCCAATTATGATATATTATAATATTTTAGACTGGATGTGAATAAACAAGATGAAAGGCCGATATTAACCTAATTATATTTTTTGCAAGGGATTATGCTTAAGAGATGCTTAAAAATAAATGTGAATGCTCTTTTAATAAGTTGTATAAAATCTTAAGCATAATCCAAATTAAGACAAATGGGCTTGGTTACCCATGTGTACAGTGCTAAGTCCAAATGATAAATATAACTGCTTGGGATTATATATATATTTAACTAACCTCTGTTTCGCAGTTGTAGTTAGATTTCCTTTCCCTACATAAATATAATTTTGCAATAGAAATTAAGATTAATGCTATGGGGGATTAGGATAAGCAGTAACTAAAAGGCTTTGTTCTGGGAGGCCCTGTATCAGCCTTTGGAGCACCACCAAATCAACAACAACAAGCTTTTATCCCACTAAGTGGGGTCGGCTATATGAATCCTTCGTCTCCATTGTGTCATATTATGTGTTAAATTCTCATTTAATTCAAGTATACTAAGGTAATACAACTTAACCAAGTCTTTTTAGGTCTACCTCTACCTTTCTTAACATAAGGCAAATCTAATGCATCTACTCTCCTAACGGGTCATGGACCGACGATTATGTGGTCAAACCATCTAAGGCAACTCTCTCTAATCTTATCTCGCCACTGAGCTACTTCAACTTTTCCAACATACTCATTTCACATTTTATCTCTAAGAGTAAAGCCACTCATCCACCTGAGCATCCTCATCTCTGTAACACTTAACTTAGTCTTATGCTTCTCTTTTATTGGCCAACATTCTGCACCATAAGTCATTGCAGGTCTTACCACCATCTTATAAAATATTCCTTAAGTTTAAGTGGAACTTTTCTATCACACAACAGGCCAGATGCATTCCTTCACTTCAACCATCCAACTTGAATTCTACTAATAACATCTCCATCTATTTCACCATCATTTTGAACAATAGAGCTTAAATATCTGAATCATTTACTCTTATTAATGACTTGTTCACCTAGAGTCACAACACTACCACTAGAACTTTTACAACTAAAATTACACTTCATATATTCAGTTTTAGATCTACTTAAACAAAAACTTTAGACTCTAATGTTGACCTCCATAATTCAAGTTTCTCTTGGACTCTCTAGTCTTTATCAACAAGAGAATGTCATCAAAAAAGCATACACCAAGGTACATCTTCTGTAAGAACATCCATAACTAAAGTAAAAAGATAAGGGCTTAAAGCGATCCTTGATGTAATCCAATTGAAATGAGGAAATATTTTGTCAATCCTCCTTGTATTTGGACACAAGTAATAGCTCTAGTATACATATCTAATGACTTGAATATAACCAATGTTAACTCCTTTATTCTAGAACTCTCAAGAACATCTCTTGAAACTTTATCATAAGCTTTCTAAATCAATAAATATCATATGTAAATCCTCCTTACTTTCTCTATACTTCTCCATCAAACCTCTTAACAAATGTATAAAATCCATAGTAGATCTACCTAGCATGAAACCAAACTGATTGTGAGAAACTTTTGTATCACATCGTAACCTATGCTCAATTACTCTCTCTCATAATTTTAATGTATAACACATTAACTTAATTCCTCTATAATTTACACACTCTTGTGCATCACTTTTATTCTTAAATATAGGAACCAACAACTCTTTCTCCACTCATCTGGCATCTTTTGTCTTTAAAATAATATTAAAAAGATTTGTAAGCAAAGAAATTCATTGATCTCCTAAACATTTTCACACTTCTATTGGAATATCATCCTCGCTTTTCCACATTTCATTTTGTTTAAAGCTTCTCTAACTTCGTGATTTACTAATGATAAAAATAAAATTCTCTATTTTTGTTTAGGATATTAAGGTTGCTAACATCAATCATACATTTTCTTTATTGAAAAGTTTATCAAAATAGAGAAATGAAAATATGAAAATGAAGACCGGATAGCATGTATTCATTCTAAATTATAATTATTCTTTCATTCAAATCCTTCTTCTCCATTTCGTCAAGTAGGTCCTATTACGCAGTCAAATTCTCATTTAATTCAAGTATACTAAGATCATTTATACATCTTAAGCAAGTCTTTTTTAGGTTGTTGTTGTTGTTGTTGTTGTTGTATTTTAGGTTGTATAATGGTAGAGTTCGACTACCCATCTTTTCTGGTTGTACGGCGGTACTCGACCACACTGGTCTATTTTTTTTTTACACAATGAGGGTGAAATATCAATCACACCAGTCTGTTATTCTTTTATGATAGTTTATAAAATTGATTGATGTTATGTTTATACTACGCATTAGGATGGATGGCATGCTCTTTATAGTTTCTTCATGTTTGATGTCTTAATGTGTGGTCTGGATGTGTTAAGCTCTTAGAATAAAAATAATTTTTCTATCCAACTAATCACTCATAACTAAATTTTAAACAAAATAATTAAAAGATTTAACAACCCCTTAGTTGTATTTAATTTACTCCCAATCTAGCCAATTATAAATTTAAAATTAATTGTGATCTAAAGATAGGTATATCATAGAAGAATAGTAAGAAAAATAAATGAATTTTATAAATAGGCATAGATATATGTTATTTTGGATATGCATTCATTAATAGGAAAAGCAGAAATGCAATCACTTAAAATTTAACTATAAATGAGGAGAAAATTATATGAAGTGATTTGGTTATGCTGATCTAGTAGGTATAGATGTCGCACATCATGCATATAATCTTAAATCATTCTTGCAAAATGAGGGTATTCGCTACACAGATGGCATGCTCTTTATAATTTCTTCCTGTTTGATGCCTTAATGTGTGGTCTGGATGTGTTAGGCTCTTAAGATAAAAATAAATTTTCTATCCAACTGATTTCATAACTAAATTTTAAACAACTAATAACCTCACCATAAAGTAAGTTCTAAACAAGATAATTAAAAAATTTAACAACCCCTTAGTTGTATGATTGTATGTCTCACATCATGCATATCATCTTAAATCACTCTTGCAAAATAAGAGTTTTCATTCTTACACGCATAGGGAGGACCGCTTGACCCATGAGAGCAACCCCTATTAATGAAGCTTCACCCTCTTTCTCTCTTGATTTGGCTAATAACTTATTTCATCATGCATTTAGGCATACAAAAATCTCAAAGTTTTTGTCAAAATCACATGTCAAAAATGAAATAAAATTTAAAAATAATTTACATTTATAGATTAAGTCATTGCTCATATCACTCATACTCTAGTCTCTTAAGGAGATAGTTTAAGGACTTTAATCTCTTTCTAAATGAATTAAGTCCAACTATCTTACAATATCATTTGACTGGATCACATGATTTTAAAATCGTAGGAGGAGTTAGCTGGCAGCCACTCCAGGTGGTTGTAAGTCCAGAAGTCGGGTTTACTCTCTTTTGTGAAGGTAAACCTTTATGTCCACCTGTCGCTTAGATTTAGGTAGCATTTTAGCTCTTACTAAAGCTCCCTAAATTTATGATACGAGCTGTTTCCTTGAGCTATAAGCATAAATCATCACCTCTTAGGCATTCTCACAACCTTGTGTTGATGATAAATAAATTCAACTCAAAAAAATAAGTAAATCTCTTCACTTTCAAATATATAAAGCCCAATTATGATAAATTGGAATGGTTCACTAAGCTTTCTAATATAATGAGCATTCCTACTTCCTCTCTTTTGGATTCTAAAAATAAATCTTCTCATTGAACTTTCCCAATTAATTTTCAAATACAATCAATGCTTTAATAGTCTAACTTTAAAGTCTTTGGAGATGATTTTTGTCTTTAATCGAAAGTATTCTTAGGGAATTTCATTCTTTGAATGCAATACCAAATAAGTAATTCAAATTATGATGTCAGTTTCTTGTTCCTGAATGGGCCCTTTCAATTCTTTTAGGTTCTTGTTCTCCTGTGGGAAGATTAGCAATTTCATTTGAGCAAATAGGTCAAATGATTCCACTTCTTCTTTTTTTTCAATTTTCATACCTTTCCCAAAATATTCGATGTATTCATCATACTCCATTGGGTAGGCTTAAGATTATCCCATATAGTAGTCTAATAATAGTCTATGATACAAGCGAATCGTAATTATTATATATTCTACAAAATAGATTCCCATAGTAAGTTATATTCTATTTCATTAATAATGAATTTAATAAATTATTAAGAATTTAATGAAATTTCTATTTTCTTTTATATTCTTTATTTGAATTACTACATTTACACTTCCATTCTATTATTTTTACTCTTACCATTTACAATTTGGTATTCTTTGAACGAGCTGGATACTTTCTTTTATTAGTTCAAGTAAAACATCAATTATTTTAATTGATAATATTGATTCCCAATAGGAATTATTGTGCTTCATGCTTGAATAATATATATATTTATTGGATTGGGTGAAGAGGAATACTCGATGGAGGGAGATAACGAGAAATACCATATAATCAATATGTCGACAAGTCACACTATACTTCAACCCAAGTGCATCTTCCTCTTGGGACTCCAAAAGGTACTTTTGGAACACCAAAGACATTAAGATAAAGAAAAAATGAAGTACTATATTTTACTTTAATATGAAAATGTAACAATGGTTTTATTGTCTTCATCATTTTTTCTTTCTTTTCTATTCTTATATTCTATTTTTATATCTTTTAATCTTCTTTCTATTTAGAATCTTATTTAGATTCTATAAAATAGAACTTAATATTCTTATCGACTCCCCATGTCTGTCATTCTATTAATAAGTTGGGAAATCCAATGTAGATTATGACCTGAATCAAATCTATTCTTTTTTAAATTACTATATGGGCAATTCCTTCGAAACCTGAGGATATTTTTTTTTTTTTACATAGTCCTTAATACAATTCCATATTCTTTCATCTTCTTGTAGACCCATGGAAAAAAATTTTGATTTTCGAACCAAAAGAATGAGACTTTGAGTTGTTCCAAGTCAAAACCAAGTGGATTTATTTTTTGTCCCATATTTTTATATTCTTTTCCATACATTTTTTCTAAATAGAATCTAAATTTTAGATTTTAAAGAAATCTTTATATGGCAAGTGGTTTTTTTATCGATAACTATGTTCTCGAGCGGGGCTTTAACTTTTAAAATAACACCTCTATTGACTTCAACTTTACTAATAAATAACCTTCATTTAAACCCATATTACGACTAGCATTTGTTGCTGCGAATAAACTAATTTTAAAATTGGATAAGATGCCCAATAAGGCATTAGTTCGATCATGAGTGTTTCTTCATAAACATCCCGAATCGATCAATTACTCTTCGTGCTTTGAAAATAGATGTATATATATATATATATATATATATATATATGTTGAGCTAAAACCCTTCTTTCTCAAAGAAATGGAATGTATAATTTCATTGTTATATTCGCTTGCACTTGCCTGAACAGAATTTCTTTCTCAAAGAAATGGAATGTATAATTCCACAAAAAGTCTTTTTTCATGAGGTATAACTAACTATTCATATATTATCTATTATAGAATCAGACCATGGATCAATTCCCCTTTTCGACATTTTGAAATCTTAAATTCACCCATAATTCTAAGCTTCATGTTCCTCCTCCCAAGATACATGTCGGGTTTCTCTTCTAAATCATCAAATGAAAATTTTGATTGAATCACACATCGCAATATACTAGGTCATCTATTCTCGAAGGGGATTATCTAAAATATTAATATAACTAGGAAGATGTTTCAAATACCACACATGAGTCACTAGACATGTCAGTTTGACGTATCCCATTTAGTACCTTCATATCCGAGAATCAACAAATTCCCCTCTGCATTCTTCACAAAATTTCAGGTTTTCTTTTTCAGTCTCAATCCCTCGGTAATTTCCACAAGTACAAATCCCACTTTTTATAGGTCCGAAAATTCTTTCACAAAACAATCCATCTTTCTCCATTTTATTAGTTTTATAATGAAAAGTATAGGGTTTTGTCACCTCTGATCTCTCCATTGGGTAAAATTTTTTTTGCCCAAAGCCATGATTGTTGAGGAGACGGTCCAATTTGAAGTTCCGATGTTTATCTATCATAGAATAGAAATTATTCATTGAGATCAAGCTTCCTTCTCCATCCGAAAGTTCTTTTAGATATAAGGACATGATTCAGCCTAGGACAAAGATCGTAGTTCTCGAATGAGCAATCGAAAAGATTACGGAGCACCCTCGGTAATGCTGCTCCAAGTACTTCCTAACAAGCTCTAATATGATCGATTTATAAGTAATTGCATTTCATAGGAAATGTAAGGTAATAAAATGAAGTTGTTAATGGTGGGCATTTCACCTAACCACAACTCATCCACGATTCTTTAACATCGGTTCGGACCTCCACTTAGTTTCACCCAAGCTTCATCACGGTTATGGATAGAACACCCAAGTTGGGTCCATAAGTAGTCCACCCTATGAAGACTCGCTTTCACTATGACTACGGTGGATTCCCTTAACCAAACCCTCGCCATGAGTCCGACTCATTCTTCAACACGCAGCCGAGATCACATTCTCCTCCCTGCTTGGGAGCTCACGGTTTCATGTTCTATTTCACTCGAGGTTTTTCACCTTTTCCTCACAAGGTACTACTGCTACCGTTTCACCTGTGATATTTAGCCTTGTAAAGTGGTCATTATTGATTCACGCGGATTCCACGTGTCCCATGCTACTGGTCGAGCGTAAGCTAGTGATGCTTTCGCTATTTCACCATCTAGAGTCCACTTCACCTAGCATGATGCTTGTATTGCTCTCCCACAAACCCATTTTATAGTTTAGCTGCCCCATTTCGCCGCTACTCCAGAATTGCTTATGCTTTCTTTTCATCGCTACTAAGATGTTTGGCTGTTGTTGTCTTGCCCATGGATTGACATCAATTCAAAGGTTGACCTATTCGGAATCTCGGATCTATGCTTATTTTCAACTCCAAGCATTTCATCGCTGCGCCTTCCTTCTCACGGGTGCCTAGGTATCCACCGTAAGCCTTTCCTTGTTTGAACCTCACCATTCACGTGAAGGCTATGCCATCCTAAGGTGCTAAATGGAAGGATCTTATCAACGTCCGAATAAGAAATCATAGATCAAACTGCCGAATTTAAAAAATTGGGTGCTATCATAGTATCAACTAAGTTAACGAGCTGGAGATAAGCAGGCTCGAACCGCTGACATCCACCGCAGGATAAAACCTTCTCTCAAGCCTCTCCAGCCGATTCTACCATAGAGGCCAACGATAGATAATAACTCCAACATTTTACAACTTTCATCGATCTTTCCAAAGAGCAACTCTTCTCAAAGGTCCGAGTTGGAATACCATTCGGAGGTTCTATAGGAGAACTAGGAACAAAGAGCTCTCCCCTTTTTCACCCGACTCTTTGGTCTTAAGAATTAAGAAGCAGGGATTGCCCTTCTCCCCTCACCAACCGAGAGCGCATAACTAATACTTCCACTTATTGAGCAGGTCTATGGTGCGACCCTTGGATGTCAAAGGCATCCTTGGGGTGATCTCATAGTTTTTACGGGTGGAGATGATGGGTGGTCCATGGATTTTCCTTCCTTTTGCCACATTTCATTCAAAGGGTTGAAGAGATAGTGCATCAAGCTATTCTAATTTCCAACTTGATCCTCTTTCCAGGGATCCTAGATGAGGGACCCTAGGAGAGCCTCCAACTCAACTATCATCCAACCGCCCATCCTATCTCCTCTACATTCTTGAACCCATCTTTTATCTCAGAGAGTCTTTTAGTGGCATGTTTCGTCTCTTCCCATTCTTTATAAAAGTGAGCCACCAAGTCGCAAGATACTATCATTACCACTTAGACAATTAGACATCCAACCTGTAATCACAATGACCCAATTGCAAGAGCAGAGCTCTACCAACTGAGCTATATCCCCGTGGAAAGCATGCATGAAAGTGTCGGATACTTATTCTATTCTTTTCCCTAGTGCAGCTGGGCCATCTTGGACTTGAACTAGAGACCCGCCTGTGAAGTAAATCATCGCACCTACGATCTAACCAATTGAGAGAGAATTAATAGATTCTTTTTCAGGAGTGATTCATCCTTCAATGCGATACAACTCCCCATTGTCTGCGGCTCTTCAAGTATGCTTGTTCCCCTTCTCCCTTACCATGCCTATGAATTAAGAGAACCTCAAGAAGATACTTTTTCAAACCCTCCCCCATTTTGAGTCAAGAGATAGATAAATAGACACATCCCATTACACTGATCGAGAGCCCAAGAAAACCAAGTGAGTCAAGTATTCTTCTTATGTTATGGCTAGATCCAATCTCATGGTCCGAAAAGGAAAAAGAAGAGAATTCAAATTGTTGCTTTCTTCAAACCTCCAAAGATGAAAAAAAGGCTCGAATGGTACGATCCCTCCGTCACCCTAGAGTAAAAGGGGCGATCCTATTATTGGAGCTCTATTGCCAATAACAGGGGGTCATTGGTTGAGTGATATTATACACCATCATTTAGCTATTGGAATTCTATTCGATCAGTGTTATATGTATAAGACTAAGCGGGCCATTGGTCATGGTGAAAAGACATTTTAGAGGCTCATAAAGGTCCATTTACGGGGCCATAAAGGTCTCTATGAAATCCTAACAACATCATGGCATGCACAATTATCTCTAAATCTGGCTATGTTAGGTTCTTTAACCATTGTTGTAGCTCACCATATGTATTCCATGCCCCCCTATCCATACCTAGCTATTGACTATGGTACACAACTTTCGTTGTTCACACATCACATGTAGATCAAGGGATTTCTTATAATTGGCGCTGCTGCACATGTAGTCATATTTATGATAAGAGACTACGATAGTCAAGCATTCTTCTTGTGTTATGGCTAGATCCAATCTCTTGGTTCTTGCGAAAAGGAAAAAGAATTTCACATTCTTCCTTTTAGGAAGGGAGGATTCGGGAAATCCTATTGATTGTTGCTTTCTTCAGACCTCTGGCATGAAAAAAAGGCTTGAATGGTACGATCCCTCCGTCACCCCAGAAAGGATAAGCGTATCCATAAACCCTAAGGAAATTGTCTGTAAAGACACTCCCAAAGGCTATAAACTTTATCCAAAAGGACTTGATCTCACTGGCTGACTTAATAGCTTATAACCAACCGCTCTTGTAACCAAAATCCCTAGTCTAAGAATAGACGTTTCAAAAGGAGGATACGTAGTCATAGTAGCCCCCATTATCAACTACTTAAGGGCAATAGCAGAAACGATTACCTGCTAAAAATATTCCATTATTCAACTCGCTTGGTGAAGATAAAATAAAGGCAACCACATAGAAGAAAACTACCTACTCATCATGTTTTGGCAAAGACTTAGTATCCATAGTAAATGGATAGAAAAATGAGTATTCTTTTGGTTAATCCCGAGTGCTTATGAGTAAGTCGTTGCTTCAACGAAGGATTGACTAATCCTGTTATTGGAGCTCTATTGCTAATAATAGGGGGTCTTTGGTTGAGTGATATTGTACACCATCATTTAGCTATTACGATTCTGTTCCTGATCGCAGGTCATATGTATAGGACTAACTGGGCCATTGGTCATTGGTCGAAAGACATTTTAGAGGCTCATAAAGGTCCATTTACGGGCGGGCCATAAAGGTCTCTATGAAATCCTAACAACGTCATGGCATGCTCAATTATCTCGAATCGCTATGTTAGGTTCTTTAACCATTGTTGTAGCTCACCATATGTATTCCATGCCCCTCATCCATACCTAGCTATTGACTATGGTACACAACTTTCGTTGTTCACACATCACATGTGGATCGGGGATTTCTTATAGTTAGCTGCACATGCGACCATATTTATGGTAAGAGACTACGATCCAACTACTTGATACAATGATCTATTAGATCGTGTCCTTAGACATCGTGATGCAATCATATCACATTTGAACCTGGGCATGCATATTTCTAGGGTTTCACAGGCTTATATATTCATAATGATACTATGAGCTTTAGGCGTCCCAAGATATATTTTCAAATGCTATACAATTACAACCCATCTTTGCTCAATGGGTACAAAACACCCATACTTTAGCACCTAGCGTAATGACTCTGGTGCAACAATAACAAGTACTTAACTTAGGGAGGTGGTGAGTTAGTAGCAGTGGGCGGCAAAGTTGCTTTGTTACCTATCTCATTAGGAACTGCTGATTTTTTGGTTCATCACATTCATGCATTTACAATTCATTTGATTGTATTGATCCTACTGAAAGGTATTCTATTTGCTCGTTGTTCCCGTTTGATACCTGATAAAGCAAATCTTGGTTTTCGTTTCCCTTGTAATGGGCGGGAACATGTCAAGTACCGCTTGGGATCATGTATTCTTAGGTCTATTTTAGATGTACAATGCAATTTTGATAGTAATTTTTCATCTTTGGAAAATGATGGATGTTTGGGGTATTATAAGTGATCAAGGAGTAGTGACTCATATCACAGGAGAGAACTTTGCACAAAGTTCCATTACTATTAATATGGCTCTGGGTTTTCTTATGGGCACATGCATCTCAAGTAATTCAATCTTATGGTTCTTCATTATCTACATATAGTCTTTTTTTCTTAGGTGCTCATTACGTTTTAGCTAAATACATTTAAAGAGGGTGTACGTCATGAGCCCACTTATAAAGGTGTAAGTTTCACAATTATACATTCCATTTCTTGAGAAAGAAATTTTGTGCAAGCACAAGTGAATGCCTCCATAAGGAACTCTAGAATCCGGTTTAATATAAACCTTGGTTTATTCATCCATGTAAAGCAAGAGAAAAATCTTTGGTATATTCAAAGATCTATCATGTCATAGGAGTCCTTATTAAGTGACTGGTCTATTGTAGCCTCTATCTTTTGAGATAGTATATCTCAATATCGCACTCATCCTCAAAGTACATCCTACATCCACATCCATAAAAAATAAACACCATAATTGTTGAGCTTGGTCTTGAGGTTTCTATGCATTCTCTTTTGGAAGAGAGGACATGGTTAATCATTATTTAGCTATGAACTAATAGTGGTGATTTCATTGAAAAAAGACTAAGATTTATGTGATTTGCCAAAATGAGACTTCAACATGCCAAATGTAAGTTGATATTGAGGTATTGAATTGCAAATGTCAATTTTCAATCATGATAAGCGATATTGATGTTGTCTAGTGGTTCATGTCTTAAAAGGAGAAAATTTAGGATTATCATTCATCATTTTAAATAGCACTATAGTTAGACATTGATCTTGATTGCAGTATGTTTTACATGAGAGAGAACAAAACATTTCATTAATTCCATTATTTTGATGGTGTGATGAACACCATGTCAATGCACAAAGAGCCAATGAACCGAATAAAATGAGACTTTTAAGGTCAATTTTTGCAGGACCATTTCTTTTACTGTGTATTTTACTTATTGTTATGTATTTTTTGTAGTTGGTTGGGCTGAAAATTATTATCTTAAATTATTTTTTATGGTGAATTGATATTAATTAATAGTGGTAGTCCAATAGTGATTGTTGATCCTTGAGCTATTGTTTGCAAAATTGTGTATTGTATATATATATATATATATATATATATATATATATATATATATATATATATATATATATATATATATATATATATATATATATATATATATATATATATTATGCTAAATCGACCTTCAATTTGTTTTTTTTTAACATTTCCAAGAAAATGTAATTATTTTAGATATCAAATTATAATCTATTTCCTTGTTATACTTTTGATTCTTCTTTCAAGAAATCGCTTTGACATTTGCTTAAATTTATTTTTATATTATTTAGATATGCACATTTTGCACTAAGTTACCCATATATTTTATATTACATTGTTATCATCAATTTCACTTTTAGATTTTGAATCTCAATCTAAGTTTATGTTTAATTGTGTTATGTAGCTTCTTGTTTATAATATATCTTAAAAATATTCAAACTTTTTTTAGTTTGATTAGAGACGCACATTACCCTAATGTAGATTAGAGAGACGCACATTTTGCACTAAGTCACCCATATAGTTTATATTACATTGTTATCATCAATTTCACTTTTAGATTTTGAATCTAAGTTTATGTTTAATTGTGTTATATAGCTTCTTGTTTGTAATATATCTTAAAAATATTCAAACTTTTTTTAGTTTGATTAGAGAGACACACATTTCCCTAATGTAGATTTGAATATATCGACTATATGCTAACACTTATCTATGTTATTTTATAATTGATATTTATGTTATGTGAGAGAACCACACTGTGTTCGATAATTTGTGATTTGGTTACGATTGTTTCCTTGTCTTCATATATTTTACTTTCATAAGAATTTTTAGTTAAAAATATTTTTAGATTCAATGAAAGATAAAAAGGTTAAGGCAATAAATTTGATGACCAAAATCATCCTTGATGAGGTTTATATAGAATATATTGAAAATTTTCACATGAACACTAAGTCACTTCAGGTACTCACCATTACAATTTCTCATTTATATGATATTTTTATATATGCTCTTAGCATTGGTAGAAGGGTATTCATAGTCATTTAAAAAATTTATATCACATATGAGTTGCTTTTAATTTATCTTATTTAATGTATGTATAATATGTTTATATAATTATAAAATGATATCTTGACAATGCTTAGAGGTTAAACTCTTTTGATTATCATAGTTCTTTTACATGTAGTAGTTTGATAGTTTCATTATATAAATTTGAAGCAATTATAAGTTAAAGGGTAAAACTTCTTATAACTTTGAAATGTAGTTCACACCAACATTTTAAGACAATTAGTCATCCTTTCAAATGAAACATGTATTGGATTGTGTATGTGAATTAAGGGACACTTTGAATTTTGTATGTGAATTTTTTTAAGAAGTATAGTATTTTCTCTTTGCTTAAATATTTATTGAATGTAAGACAAATAAATTTCATATGACTTATCTTTTATTTATTATATATTTATTATTGTTTCATTATTATTTTATTATTTACTTATACAATAAATAATATTAACATAGTTTAATTTTTTATATTATATATTCTTTGTTGAAATATGATTTTAAGAATTATCAAAATATTCTTTGAAAATATTCTTCTATCAGTTTATTTTAATGTAAACAAAAGTCGATGTTGTGCCTTTGATTTAGAAATATTTTATTATATATTTTGTTTCAAAAAAATGGTGAATGTGTGCCTTGTTATTAAAAGTTATTATTTTTGTTTTGATTTAAAAGGTCGATGGTGTGATTATTTTGAATATAACTGATAGTGTGTCTTTGTTTCGAAAAAAATGGCCAAAGGTGTGCCATTGTTTTAAAAAATATTATGGCTTGTGTGTTTTGTTTTAAAAAAGGTCCAAAAATGTATCTTTATTTGTATTCAT
Source organism: Cymbidium sinense (assembly GCA_021442155.1). NCBI lineage: Eukaryota > Viridiplantae > Streptophyta > Magnoliopsida > Asparagales > Orchidaceae > Cymbidium > Cymbidium sinense. Next base: position 12,591,982 of record CM038217.1, on the reverse strand, counting down.
TTATATATTAATTTGTCTTTAAAAAAGGCTGAAATTGTGATTATAAAAGATTACTTATATATAATAATACAACTTTTTTCATTTTTAGGATTTAACAAATAGATTGTTTCTTGAAGAAGAAACAACGGGTAGAGTTAGACATTACCAATCTTCCAGCAGACCCTAAACTTTGTCCTTCAATTTGGAGTTATGATGTTAATGATATTGAACAGAGAGATCGCTTTTAGGATTTAGCAAATAGATCATTTCTTGAAGAAGAAACAACGAGTAGTTAGACATTACCAATCTTCCTGACCTAGACTTTGTCCTTCAATTTAGAGTTATGATATTAATGATATTGAACAAGCAATGGAGGGCATATTTGTTGAAGGGATCTTATCTTAAAATTTTAATTTTTCCCAAACAATGATAGGAAATATTGCATGAAAATTTAATGTTAAATGGTTTGAAGAATATCCAAATTGGTTGGAGTATAGTATTCAAAAGGATGCTGCATTTTATTTTTATTGTTATATTTTCAAGCCACAAGAACAAACTAGCACAAGCCAAGGTGGTGAAGATTCATTCATTATTGAAGGGTTTAGAAATTAGAAGATAAGCTTTCTAACTCATGTTGGATCAAGTTCATAATAAGAAGAGACAGAAATATGAGGATTTAATGAAGCCTCATGAACAAAGTCTTCATGTTGTGTTTTTGAGTAAGGAGTAGAAAAATAGAAAAGATCATCGTATCATGTTGACTGCAGCCGTTGATTGTATTTGATTCTTTCTACGACAAGTACTATCATTTTGTGGTCATGATGAGTCTTCTGAATCAACTAACCAAGAGAATTATTTAAAATTATTTCATTTTCTAGCTGATAATAATGAATAAATAAAAAAAAGTTACATTTGAAAATTCAACTATGAAGTTAAAATTAATTTCACCAAAGGTTCAAAAGGGTTGTGCAGCTGCGGCTGAGACCTTACATTCTATTATAGTTGATATTGGTGATGCATATTTTTCTATAACTATAGATGAGTCTGTGATGTATCAACAAAGACCAATTAACTATTGTAGTGAAGTATATTGACAAAATAGGATAAATCATTGAGAGATTTATTAGGAAAAAAATATATTTCTTCTACTACTACAGCAATATTGAAAGAAACACTTAAAGTTATTCTTGTTAAATATTCATTAAATTTATATAAAATACATAGCCAAGGCTATGATGGAGCATATAATATGCATAGAGAGTTCAATGGTTTGAAAGCACTTATCTTAAGAGATAACCCTCAAGCATTTTATATTCATTATTTTGCTCATCAACTTCAATTATGTTTAATAGTTGTAACAAAAATTATTAGTAAGTAAAATATTTATTTAAACTACAAAAAAAATTGTAAATCTTGTTGGAGCATCTTGTAAGAAAAATTCTCTTACATCATAAAAGTGGAGTGTTAATTAGTGATTGTTGTTTGAATCAAGAGACTGAATTGCAACGACCTAGTGACACTTATTGGAGCTCACATTTCTATACATTAATTAGCCTCATGAAAATGTATGCTTAGAATTGAAGTTCTTGAAATTGTTAAGGAGGATGGTTCATGATCAATTTGAAGCAAATGTATTAATAGATGCAATGGAATCTTTGATTTCATTTTTTTAATGCATTTAATATATTTCGGGATCAACAAATGAATTATCACAATCATTACAAAAGAAATATCAAGACACTGAGAATGCAATGAGATTGATCCAAATATCAAAACAACAATTACAAATAATGAGGGATGGTGGATGGAGTTCTTTATTGTAAGAAGTGTTATAAGTTTTTTGATATTATTGTACCATATATGAATTTTATGTATAAATCTCATGGTGATAAGAAGAGATAAATAAATCACAAACTTACATCATTATCGTATTGAGTTATTTTATATCATAATTGATATGTAACTTCAAGAGGTTAATAATCATTTTTCTGAACCTAATACTGGGTTATTTTTTTTGTGTGGAATGCTTAAATTTAAGTGACTCTTTCTTTGCATTTGATAAGAGAAAATTAATTCATCTGGTATAATTATATCCAAATGATTTCTCTACAATTGATCTTGTGACTCTTCAATATCGTTATCTACTTACATTATTGATATGTGTATGATGAATTTTCTTCCTTAAGAGGGATTGTTAATCTTACAAAAGTATTGGTTAAAATAAAGAATGATATGTATTCCTTGTTTACTGATTTCACTTTAGTATTAACTTTACCGATTCTACCGTATATAGTAGAAATAGTATTTTTTGCAATGAGAATTGTCAAGACATTTAGTAGAATGAAAGATGAGCGGCTTTAAAGAATCAACCCCTATTTTGAGGGTGAGCAAACTTATCTAAATAAAATATTAATTATAAGCTTTGCAATCTATTTTGCATTTTTTGATAATATTATATAATAACATAATTAGGAGAATCAAATCAAACACTTCTTTTTCAATGTAAAGCACTAGAGAGTTATTAAGTCATTTATCTTTTATTCTGCTAATGTGATGCTTGATAATCTTAATTGGTGAAAATGTTCTTTCTACTATAGCGGTAACAACTGGTAAAGTTAATGTTAAAGTGATAAGTCTGTAAACTAAGAGATACACATCATTCTTCTTCATCTTAATCAATGATTTTGCAAGATCAACAATCTCTTTTAAAGAAGAAAATTTAGCATAGGTATACATATCAATAATATAAGTAGATAACTGATATTGAAGAACCACAAGATCAATTGCAGAGAACTTCAGACGGATTAATTTTCTCTTATCAAATGCAAAGAAAGAATCACTTGGATTTAAACATGTCACACAAAAAAATAACTCAGTACTAGTTTCAGAAAAAATGATTATTAAGCTCTTGAAGTTGCATATCAACTATGATGTAAAATAACTCAACACGATAATGATTGAAGTTTATGATTTTTTCAACTCTTCGTATAGATCATCGATGAGACTTATACATAGAATTCATATCTAGTACAATAATATCAAAACATAATAAAAATGTGGCATTTCCTCCAATAAAAAACTCCATCGATCATCCCTCATCATTTGTAATTATTATTTTGATATTTAGACCAATCTCATTGCATTCTCAATGTCTTTATCTTTGCTTTATAATGATTGTGATAATTCACTTGCTGATCAAAAAATATTAATCATTAAATGCATTGAAAAAATGAAATTAAAAAATTCAATTGCATTTATTAATACACCTGCTTCAACTGACTGTTGATCATGAACTCCGTCCTCCTTGATTTCAAGAACTTCAATTCTGTGATGCATATATTTTAATGAAGCTAATTAATGTATAAAAGTGAGCTACAATGAGTGTCACCAAGTCATAATCTCTTGATTCAAACCATGAACATTGATTAACTCTCCACTTTTAAGATGTAAGAAATTTTTTTATGCTGCATATTGTTGAGAGTGTCATTTCTCTTAAAAGATGCTCCAACGATATTTATAATTTTTGTAGTAATTTCAAATAAAATTTTACTTGTAATAATTTTTTTGCTACTAAAATATAATTGAAGTTGATGAGCAAAACAATAAACATAAAATGCTTGAGAGTTATCTCTTAAGATAAGTGCTTTCAAACCATTAAACTCTTTACGCATATTATATGTTCCATCATAACCTTGACTACGTATTTTATGTAAATTTAATAAATATTTAGCAAGAATAGCTTCAAGTGCTTCTTTCAATGTAATAACCAGAAAAAAAAAAATTATGCAACCGCCGCGGCGGTTAGCTGCGGAAGGAAAGAAAAGAATACAAGGGGGAGTCAATTTTCCCAAAACACGCGAGAGAAGGAGAAAGGGGAGACTCTACGTGCGTTCTAGTCGAGTGAGATCGTGGCGTACATCGACGACGAGGGAGAAGAAGGAGAAGCGACCGAGACCCTAGTTACGCGTCTGCCTGCAACGCGCGCCGCCGTGGCCAAGGAAGGAGAAGAGATTTGCCGCCACGTAGCGATCGAGGAAGAAGCGAGTTCGGCGGAGGAAAGGAGAGCTGCATGTGAAAGAAGAAGTGTGTAATAATATGTTATGTTAATATTATGATCTCAAACTTTGATTTAAAGTTTATAGTTTTTAACTTAAGATAATTTCAGCAAATAGGTTAAATTAGGAAAATTAATCCTTGAAAAGAAAAGAATGGAATATATTGTGTATGTTTAATAATTAAATTATAAAATATATAATAATAATTATTTATTATTAATTGAAGATTTAATTTTAACCTAGAAAATATGTAATGAATAAGGATGGATGTGTTAAATTATAAAAGCTATATGCAAGGAGGTTCAAGAGTATTGATTAAATTAATATTTGATTCTATAGGAATTTCAATTAAGGAAAGGGAAAGGAAAGGAGGTTCAAGAGAAAACTGCAAATTAAAGTGGGTAATTATATTCTTACATTTATGATAAAAATATCTTAATTTCTTATGATGAAACACATGTTCATATGATTATGACTTTTTCATGTACTGCAAGTTGTGATGATTTTTCCTGTTTCTTTCTTAAATTGTGATATAGCTTACTGTTTCTTCATGTTGGATAATAACCTGAATGCTAGATCATATTACCACATTATTATTTTATAAAGTTCTTGATTCTTAATCATAAATTAATATCCATAGTTGTATAATTGTATGTTATGAATGTGTAAAACCGGAGTTCACCCCTTATGATCGGACGCAATGTACCTGTGCACAAAATGATTCAAAAGGGTTAATAAAATTGGCAAATAATTCAAAAGGGTCAATGAAATTGGCAGATGATAATGATAATAGATACTTGTTCTTTGAATGAGTATTTCGACGATGACTCTTGGAAGGATGATAAAAATAAAAAGTAAAAGTTTATATGATAAATGTTTATATATACCGACCCCCATATGCTACTGATAAATATTTATGTATACCGACCCCCATATGTTACTGATAAATATTTATGTATACCTACCTCTCATAGGTTTGATTGTTTGAGATTTCTTTTATGTACGTGTGACAATAAAAAAATTGGCATGCATAGTTCTTTCTTCTTATTTACTATAGTGTAATAGCATAATTGACCCACTGAATTATATTCATTTGTTAGTTGCTTAATCTTTTTCAGGTAATCCTACTAATTAAATGACTGATAGAAGGAAAAGTCATGTTTACCGCCATAGAGGGACTTGTGATAGGTAATATGTCATCTGAGTTATGTTTAAAGTGTGTTTTCTCCACGAACTTTGTTAGAATATTTAAGTATGGATAAATTGTATAATTATTTGTGATTTGTGGCTCTTTTATGATTGGATTGGAGATTTTATTTATGATTGGAAATGTTAAAAAATATTTTATTTTATCCGTCCGACCGTCTGTTCCCGCCTTGGTATTCCAAGCCAATTCGGGGCGTGACAAGAGTGGTATCAGAGCGAGATTTGCATGTGATTATATTTAGGGATATAAGTATGATCATAATCAAAGAGCCATTAAGAAGATGATAAATTTTATGAAGAGATTTGATGTGATTTTAGGAATGGATTGACTATCTAAACATTATGCTATTATAGATTATTGTAAAAGATAATCAAATTTAATATTCCTGGAAAAGAAGAATTCAAATTCGTGGGGCATAAAAGAGTATTAATTATGATAGTGTCTTGCTTAAAATTTCAAAAGATGATAGCAAAAAGCTATGAAGGATTTCTTGCTCAAAATATTGATGTTACTAAAGAGGTAAAAAAGTTAGAAGATATACCAAGGTAAAGGAGTATCCAGAAGTCTTTCTGGATGATTTACCGGGTTTACCTCCAGTCAGAGAGATAGATTTCTCTATTGATTTAATTCAAGGTGCAAAATCTGTAGCAAAAGTACCATATAGAATGGCGGTTAAAGAATTACAAGAGTGGAAGAATCATACAAGAATTATTAGAGAAGGGATTTATCGCCTACATCTCCTTGGGAGCTCTGTATTATTTGTGAAGAAGAAAGATGGGAGCTTAAGGCTATGCATCGATTATAGAGAGCTTAACAAACTCACATTGAAGAATAAATATCCATTGCCAAGAATTGATGATCTCTTTGACCAACTAGAAGGAGCTTCAATATTTTCAAAGATTGATTTAAGATCAGGTTATCATCAGTTGAGAATCAAAGAAGAAGATATACCAAAGACTGCATTCAGTACAAGGTATGGGCACTATGAGTTTGTGGTGATGCCTTTTGGCTTAACAAATACTCAAGCTGTATTTATGGATCTCATGAATAGAATCTTTAAACTATTTTTAGATTCATTTGTGATTGTATTTATAGATGATATTCTAATTTATTCACGAGATGAAGCGTCATGAAAAATTATTTTAGCTCTAAAGGAAATGAATTATATGCAAAATTTTGAAGTGTGAATTTTGGTTAAATAGCATCATATTCTTGGGGCACATGATTAGTAGTGAAGGGGTTTATGGGTAGAGTAAAGTCGAGCAATAATTTGAATGGCGATCGACTCTTGTCACGTCAGTGTTTCTTAGGATTGGTAGGATATTACGGAGATTCGTTGAAGGATTTTCACATTGTCATGCCACTATCAAGGCTAACTTCGAGTCAAATTTGAATGGTGGTCGATCAGAAGAGGCTTTTCAAAAATTGAAGAATTGTTTAATGACTGCACTAGTATTAACTAGTCCATCAGGGATAGAAGGATTTCAAATTTATAGTGATGCATCATTGAGAGGCTTGGGATGTGTACTTATGCAGAATGGAAGAGTGATTGCTTATGCTTCCAAGCAATTAAAAAATCATGAAAAGAATTATACAACCCATGATCTAGAGCTAGCAGTGGTATTTGCATTAAAAATTTGGAGGCATTATTTATATGGAGTAAGGTGTGAAGTTTTCTGATCATCAAAGCTTGAAATATATATTTACTCAAAAGAGCTAAATTTAAGGCAAAGGAGATGGTTGGAACTCATTAAAGATTATAATTTGGATATTCAATATCATCCGGGGAAAGGCAAATGTAGTTGTTGATGCTTTAAGTAGAAAAAATATGGTAGTGCTTAGTTGATCTCTCAACGGGAGGAATTGATTAAAGATTTAGAAAAATTAGAAATTTCAATTATTAAATCTGAGATGATCATGTTTTATTATTAAATAAAATGGCTATACAATCAAATTTGAAAGACGATAGATACTTTACCTCAAGATGATGACTTTCAGAAAATTTTAGATTTGATAAAAGTAGGCCATATAGAAGATTTTGAAATCGATGAAGAGGGATTACTGAAGTATCATGATAGGGTTTACATTCCAAATGTTGAAGATTTGAGGAAAGATATCTTACATGAAGCACATCATTCAAATTATACAATTCATCGAGGCAGTAGAAAAATGTATCAAGGATCTTAAGGAAATATTT